>JACDOX010000058.1:2005238-2062680 GCA_014549065.1 Cardinalis cardinalis | reverse complement strand
AAAAAAAAAAAAAAAAACCAACAAAAAAGAGAAAGAGAGTGAAAACTAGGAAAGGAGAGGAGAAGGTTAACTTCATAACATCCCTAGAAAAGAAAAGCTATATCTCAAATRCCAGAGTGATGTGAGTTGCTGGAAGGATTAAAGACTTGAATTTTTGTGTGGAGTTTTGGGGGTCAAAGAAATGCCACCCCCCTGTCAGCCTGAACTCACCTGCCTTTCTACAGGGAGTGCCTCGAAAACTCCACATTTCCTAAACTGCTCTCCCTCTCCTCTGGCACCCTCTCAAGYCACAACCTTGAAGCTTCTGCCTGTAGTATGTTAAGCAGCATCTAGGATTTGATGGCCAGGACACCCCACAAGGACCAGGAAGGACAGTAGGGTCCAGGCTGTTCTGAATGAATCCTTCTTTGAATTTTTCTCTGCCTTCACCAAAACCTAGATTTAAAACAGTTACACGTGTGGTGTAATTACACATTACACCAGCAGCCTTGTTACGTTGTAGCAGGTGTTAGTTCTCCCTGCTGTTAAAATAAATCCATTCCATTTGAAAATTTGTCTTAAGTGGTTTCCAACCTGCCACAAGTGCATGCYTTCATTTTTGGTTCAAAGTTGAAGAAAAGAGTAAACTGAAAAGGTAGCCACTTTTCTAMATCCATGTCAACTTTTCTGCTTGGACATTACCAGTTTCATTTAGCCTTGCTCAGGAAAGGAGCTCTTTAGAGTTGGGGATGAACCTGCACCCAGAGGCATGCTGTGACCCCTGAGTGCAGTATCACACACAAATACCCCAGAGAACTCTGAATTACCTCCCAGCCTCTTTACCAGGAGCAATATTATTCTGCTAGCACAGTGCTGCTTCCCCTGGGCCTCCTGCCCAGATTTTCCTCTAGTAAGGTGACCTTACAGCCAGTGCCCCTGGCCGGTCCCTGGGGGAGTGGGCAGGAAGCTCTGAAGGGTACCTGGGGTGCTGCACACGAGACAGAGCGCAGAGAGTGGGTGCTGCCTTGGAGTCTSCCAGGGAGCAAAGAAGGAGCAGTCAGGAAAACATCTGGAAAGCAGGAGGAACTGAGGAGCAATAGGATCTCAGACACTGCTTACACTGCTTACACTGACAGCATTCAGATAGTCTCCAAAATGGACATCTCAGCACTGCAAATCCTGCCTTAGTGAATAGTGTGTGTGTGGGGAGGCCTTAATTTGCTTTTTTTTTTCTCTTGTGTGAGAAATGAATGAATTTTGAACTCATTGTAAATATATGTTTACTAAAGCTTGTCTTCTAAAAGAATAATTTATGTGTATTAAACTTCCTCCAGTGCTTAACCAACGGGTCTAATTTGGCTACATATATTTGCAGACACTCTTAATGTTTATTTTACAGAGCTATATGTTTGCAGATCTTATTTTACTGTCTAATAGCACTGGATYTTATCCATCTCTCTCGTCATCTCATTTTTACCCTGAAAACTTACTGTATGAATTCCAAATTCCTAATTTCATCCTGATGTAGTCATTGCAATGCTTCTGCTTGGAGAACAATGGGAGAGTGAGTAAAATTTCACTATGTCTCCTGAATGTTTGTATTAGTGACTTCTGTAGTTTTTCCTCACATTTTTATCAAGCCTCTGCATATTTCTTATGCTGTGTAGGAACTTAGACAGATGATCAAGTTACCAGGTCTAAACAAGTTACTACAGGCCAGCTGAGGAGTCAAAATTCTTGCATATGTAGCACAAACTACTATGAAGTTATGTGATTTAGATAAAAGCTTTTATCAAATTATTTTGTATACGACAAGCCTGGACATGAACATCAAATTGATTTCCGTTGGTGACCTCTAAATCATTGCAAAYGGGCAACATACCTGAGTTTCATCCTTGTGTAAAATGTAAGATTATCTCAGTTTCTGGACTGGACYCAGGAAAGTGGGTCCACTGAAGTATTTGGCTGTAGTCTAAATGACATGAAGGAGCCATTAGAGGGAAGGTTTGCTGTAGCTGTTTTATGTGTTGTTTTGCAGCCTGTTGTGCAGGTACCCTGCTCTGGATGCTCTAATAAAGAYGCATTGGTGGGGTTTTCCTTTACCTGTTTGCTTAGACTGCCTAGAGCAATGGAAACTCTTCAGGAAAAGGGCCCAGAACCTTCTGAGGCAAATGTATTGTGAGATGGAAATTTTCTTAGGGATGCAGAGAGGATTGTGTGACTCTTATCCAAGCTAAAATAACACCAAAAATGTGCAGAGCAAAGATGARTAAAGGTTCTACCATGCAGGGACATGATGAGCAAGAAAGACTGTCTTTCACATTCTTTATTTAGCAAATTATCYAGAACTTCTGAGCCTTACCAATTTAAATTTCCTTTGTACTAGCAATTGGAGACTGGGAATGTTTGAATCTTCAGTGAGTGAATCKAACACCTTTTCTTCAACAACATACATTCATAGTGCAGATATCCCCGTGTTTCCTCTTAAATGAGATTGCACTGCAAACAAAGGCACCTTTTGGCACCTTGACCCGTATTGGAAAAAAGGTAAAATTTGGTGGAGTGGCTGATGAGCTCTTTAAATTTTATTGTTTGGCTCCTGAGAGCTGTTTGTTTTGTACTCTCYATGCAGTGAAGGAATGTGATAGCTGAGAAATGCACTCCAAGGATCCACACTCAGGCACTTCTGAGCACTTCCCAGACAGACACTTCAGAACCTTCACTTGCAAAAAACAGGGGTGGAGCATGAAGGTGTGGAAAGCATCTTTAAAGAGGAGATGCAGACCTCTGGCCTGGAGAAACAGGAAGAGGACCACGCAGGGGCACCTGGCCATTAGGGCCTGGGTGAGGCTTGGAATTGCACCATAAGCAGGGTTGCTGTGCTTCAAGCTCATCACTGTGCTGCCATCCTCTGTTTCAATGGGCAGAATGGCAACACCAGCACTCTAGCCTGGAAGTGACCATCAGTGACACGAGCACATTGTACCCTGGTGCACAAAGTGAAAGAGGTCCTCATTTCCCTTCTTCTCCCTCTGTATCCATAATAAAATCTGACTGTAGTAAATAATCATGTGTTTTCTGCTTGGAAAGTAGTAACGGGGTGAAGGTAGAGCCCACATCAGCTCCYTTACCTACCATATGCCACTGTTTATATTGCTGATTTATATTATCAGAAATTGAATTTCTCCCATATTTGGTRTTGACCTTTCCATCAAGCCATTCCTTGTCTGAGCACACCAGTTTTATACCACAGTCAGCTAGCTGACATAAACAGTTAGGCCAATATGAAACTGTTATAAAGTCACAGAGGATCACGCCATGTGTCTTACATGTACAAAAAAATCCATTTTCCTTGTTTCTCTAGTAATACAAAATACTATTTCTTYAGAGCAACAGCTAGTTTCTGTGACCAGCTGTAAACAATTACTAAGCTGCCTGCCTTGATGATTTATAGCTTAGTTATAAAAGGGTGTACTTCTGCCAGACTGCTTGCTAAGCCCAGAGGAAGACCCTGAGTTAATGATGATGACGCTATTTTATCACCTGCTGTGAACTAATTCTAGGAACTACTCAGATTTTTCTGAGGAAATTGCTTTGCAATGTGAAATCAATAAAGTCAATACTCTTTTCCTTTTTTTCCCCTCTGTGTGTGGGAATAGACCAATATGTAGATGTGATTTTGGGAGAAAAGGTGCTTGTTTTCAGGATGAAATTCTGGTCCAAACCAGAGATGACTGTAACATGAGGACAATAGGACAGAGCATGGTCCAGTGAAGATAGGACCCTTGGGGAAAATATGAGAAATTGAAGAAAGTTCATGTTTTGAATTTGTTGCTAATTTAAATCCAATGTGAATTCCTTTGTAACCTGCTCTTTAGGCAGATATTTATGTTCTCATTAATCACTGTGGAATATCCTAGTTTTATCACATTGCAGAATGCATACATATTTTATTAAAAATTTCACTAGTTTTTCCARAGTTTTAAAATTACTTCCTACAGAAATGTAATAAGAAAAATCAGATGACTCCTAGATTTTATTTTGCTTGGTGTCTCTGAAGGGTTAAACATTCAATGGTAAACAAACTGTGACATGTTAGTGGTTATTCTAAAGCTTCTTTTTTCAAGCTACATGTATCAAGCRCCCTGGAGGTTTTGTTTGTTTGTGATAGCTGTTTTGTGTGATCATCTGTTATTAATTACAGTATTGTTGGTCAACTGGCTGTTCCAGAGATTAGTGGTATTGTTACAAAAGTATGTACACTCCCTTAGTACGTGGGTGGTGGTGGCAGTTGTGCTGATATCAATCCTGTCTTTTTCACAGGACAGAGCTTAASGTCTGGTTTGGTCCCTGTTTTTCTACCAGATCCCTGTTCTTTTTACTTTCCTTTTGGAATGGATTGCAACTTTACACTGACATAGGAATGGATCTTCTGCAGGCATATGGATTTTCACCTCCTGTAATAAATGCACAGTGCTCAGAATGATGAGATACATATGCTGTATAGAGATATTAGGAAAAGTTTATTTTACATCTTATTAATTAGCAGGTTTTTGGTGTGAATACCCTCTAAAATGTAAAATAACAGAGTAGCAAATTCAATGTCGTCCAAAAGAAAAATTAAGCCTGTCATTTTTATATCAGATGGTAAATAAAGGTTTTGTGAAATTCAGTTCAGGAGGAATTCAGCCATTGGTGGGGAATTTCTGTGCTTCTTGTATCATGTTTGCATACTGTGTTTTCAAATACTTGTGCTTTAAGACTTAATAGTAGAGAAACTTGTGAATTGTTTTTTTGTTTTGTTTTTAATGACGCTGGCATTTAAAATTGGTGATTCCTCATGCTGGGCAGTGTAACATGAAACCAGAACCTCTTCTACTGGYGAGAGCTGCCAGGACAATGGACACACAGCTATTAACTGTGAAACTGCTACTGTGATACTACTGCTGTCATTAACAAGGGTGGCAGCAAAAAGACATTTCTGGGAAAGCTTCATGTGCTTCAGACTCTGGGGGCCAGTAGGAGCTTTGGAAAGGGATAGATTTTTGTACAGGGAGTCTTTACTTTGTGGCAGAGATGGGTGCAGTGAATATAATCCTCCCATATGATTTCACAAAAGAATTCCTTTTACCCTATTGCTTTACAGCAAACCYCACAGGCAAACTGGCCCTTACTGTWTCAGTTTAGCTAAAATGCTGCTTTGGACAACCATGTCCTGTAAAAYAGAGTCAATGAATTAATCTGTATCTAACCTGAGTAACAATCCTTAGTGATTCTAATGTTTACCACAAACACCTTTGGTATGTTCCGGCTAAAGCTGCCAAAGAAAGTCAGGATTACTCATTTATTTTTAAACTTGATCCATTATCCTTTTGTCAATTATAATAATACAGTGGTGTAAACCAGCCTAATGTTAATTAGACTTTGGCCAAGAAATTCTCTATTGGATTTTTCATTGAATTTTTGTGATGGAACTGGGTGGAACTTGCTTAGTAGTCCTGCACCTGTTCATTCAGCATGACAACATAAAGTAGATGAACACCTTCATCAAATATCAGTAAAAGCAATAATTATCTTTGTCCAAAACATAGAACTAGAGCTAAAAGTTCAGTTGCAGGCTATGGATGTCTTTCTGTGGTTATCAATGTGAATTTAGGGTTAGAAAGTTGATTGGGTAGCACTCTTTGTGTACATACTAAAGAATTAAAAATTCCTCTGTGTGACGGTGTTCACAGGGGTCCCAGGATGAAGGAAGAGACAAGCATCTGACTCCATGTTTCAGAAGGCTTGATTTATTATTTTATAATATATGTTATATTAAAACTATACTAAAAGAATAGAAGAAAAGGTTTCATCAGAAGGCTAGCTAAGCTAAGAATAGAAAGGAATGATAACAAAGGTTTGCGGCTCAGAGAGAGAGTCCGAGCCAGCTGACTGTGATTGGCCATTAATTACAAACAAACCAACATGAGCCAATCACAGACCCACCTGTTGCATTCTACAGCAGCAGATAACCATTGTTGACATTTTGTTCCAAGGCCTCGCAGCTTCTCAGGAGGAAAAATCCTAAGGAAAGGATTTTTCATGAAAAGATGTCTGCGACACCTCTGGGCATCCGGGTATCAAAAGAAAGATATCCAATATTTTTTGCCGTGTTCCAGAGATGTCTTGTAGAGCCTGTCTGTGTAAAGTTGAAGGCCAGGGAAAGCAGCCCTTCCTGTGAATCACTGGAGCTGCCAGGATGAAAGAGGGCACAGCCAGAGAGACTGCTRCACAGGCACCCATGGGCAAAGCATWTGCTAAATTAGTTTACTGGGATCTTTGCACAGGGTAACATTCACCCAAAAAGTCAAATCTGTTGAACAGGGAGGCCAGTCCCTGCCAAGATGATGATGATGATGAAAGTCTCTGCTGGGAGGGTCCTTGGAAGGGTATCTTCAGCTAGAAAGAGTGAGATTCTCTGCCCCTTTTTCACTCCGCTCATGTGACCATGCGGGGCTACAGAGGAACATAGAATATCCTTAGCTGGATGTCCTGACAAGGATAATTGCAGCCCCACGCAGGACAGCCCCAAGTATCCCACCACATGTCTGAGACCATTGCCCAARCTGTTCTTGAACCCTGTCAGGCTTGGTGCTGTGACCACTTCCCTGAGGAGTCTTTCTGCACCAACAGAAATTGTTTCTATTGAGCATTTACAAATATCTGTGTACACTTTTCTTRATTCTGCAGCAGGATTTACCTGGAGAACTCCCTCAGCCTGGAGAGAGTCTCCATTCTGGATGCTAACACATTGCAGCTCGTCAGTAGTACATGTAAAATGGTTTAAAAGCAGCAGGGATTGTCTGCTGAAATCTCTGTGAGTGTCCAAAATTTCCACCTGGACACCTCCTGCAGAAATCAGGCAAAGGCTTTGCTTCAAGGTTGGCAGAGAGATCAATCATTGTGTTTCAGTTCAGTCCCTTATGCCACCTCTGCAGAAACTAGTTTTGGGACCATCCAGGGAACAAATGCCTAAGTGTGCATCCTGACAACAGCTGCAGCACAACTGTCACTACAGGACAAACTTGAATTTCATCCTTAACTCATAAATTAAATTCAATAGTTCTTGCCACAAAGTGCTAATCAAAAACCAAAGCAATAAACCAATTTGATATTTTTCTGCAGATGTAAAAAATAGACCAWATATATTGTCTGGATTCAAAATGGGGAATGATGTGACTTCCTTTTGGCAGCTGTCTGGCCAGCTGAAAACTGTTTCCTGTGCTGAATGTTCATAGTGTAATATGGTTCTTCATTGATGTGCACTGAAAATAAGGAATACTCCACAAAGTGAAGTGCTTTACACTTACAGTTCTGATTCTTGTTTGTACTAAAGCTCTTTTGTGTGAGYCTCGAAGTATACTGAGCACTTGAAGCAAGTGCTCATTCTGCTGAAGATCCCCTTAGCTGAATAGCTGTGAGTTTAAAGGAGGCTCAGTCACCAGAAGAACCCAAGTTAGCTCAGTGTCTTCGGAGTTCTTGTTTTCCTTTGCCCATAGATCAGGACATGTTCCTGTTCTGGGCAGGAGAAGACAGCTCCCCAGTGTCCTGACTAATGTGTGCTGTGTTGAAAGCAGGAAGAGTAAATGGAACAGCTGGTACTTTAAATTCATGCCTTCTAAATCACTTCACTGTGGTGATAACAGCACTATCAATATCCTCTTTCACTTGTCTGCTACATAGTCTTTTTGTTTTAGTACTCACAGGTCCCTTTTTGTCACAAGATTTCTCCAGCTGAAAGCACCACTGTCCTAGTATTTCAAGTGAAAAGGGAAATTTCTATTTTTATTTTAAGATTATGTTTCCGCCGTTGACATGGAATGTATGTGGTAATGGAAGTGTTCAAGGGGATGTTTCCATCTCTGAAGTGATTCTGGATAGAAGAAAGAATTGTTATCACGTGCTGAAGGTTGGTGCCTTAGTTCAGGTCATGCAGAACTTGGATAGCATTTTGGGTACAGTGTTGGGATTTTTTTAGCTTTGGACCATTTATATCCATGTGGACTAGTGCTGTAAAACACATTTTTCTAACGCATAGCTTTGACCTCTCTTTCTGTCCTCTCTGCTGCAACTTGTCTGCCACATCAAATGCAATTTTTTCTTTGTTCTCAGAGTTTTTCTTGGCCAAATCTCCATCACTCATCTGATTTTCAGTGCTGAGAAGGTGTCTTCTTTCTCTGATCAGCCCAGTTAAACTCATGTTCTTGCAATGTCACTTCACAGTCACTGGTCTATCCATCTCCATCTAATCCCTGGTCCTGTATTTAGCTTATTAGGAGCTCTCCAGGGAGAAGCTCTTGTTTCTCTGTTGGCAGTCAATGCAGTTATGTACCGGATTCCACTGGGGATCCCATGCTCTTCAAAATTATAAATTAATAAAATATTAATTAGGAAATGAAGTCTTATGCAGAAGGATGAAGAAGTGAGAGGAATTAAGGCAATACTCTGGGGCTTTCCACATTAACTGTTAGTGATGCCTAGCAGGAGCTGATAAGCAGAGAATTGGTGCTGTGGRTCTGCTGCATGAGGTGTGTACCAGCTGGGGGCCAGTTCCAGATACCTCTATTCAGGGCCCACTCTCTGGAAGCTCATTAACAGCTGGAGCTCACAGTCTGGTCTTGTTTCATTTGRGGAACACAGTGTGTGCTCTGAGACTGCTCTGTGAGGTGGAACACAAGTGGTGCTGGGGGGGCATTGGTATGTTAACATCAGATATGTCCCCCTGAGCTAAACCAAAGTGCTTGTGTAGGCACACCCTCATTGCCTGAGTATCTTTTCCACAATTTTTTTCATTATGACATCAAATTATCAAAATGTATAAATATTACTAAAAAGGTAATATTTTTTCCTGATTGAGATGCAAATTGTAAATTTATGTTTATCAGTCTAGAGAGATTTGTCAGAAGAGACAAATTATTTCCTTCTGTACACCCCACTGACAGGGGGTAGCTTTGTAGAGTCCAGTGAATGGAGCWTTGTGGAAAACTGATAGAACAACACTCAGGTCAGGGGTTTAGTTTAAACCTACAGTAGAAGGCATTAAACTGTGCCAACCAAGAACACCTTGAATGCAACAGATTTCAAAGATTTGCCTAGTCTTCTTGAGTCATAGGGTATTTTGTAGCAATCTGGAAATACAACATCTAAGTCTCTTAAATTTTCACCACAGTTTTCACCTAGCTTACTTCTGATACTTACATAGCCAA
Organism: Cardinalis cardinalis; assembly: GCA_014549065.1. Taxonomy (NCBI): domain Eukaryota; kingdom Metazoa; phylum Chordata; class Aves; order Passeriformes; family Cardinalidae; genus Cardinalis; species Cardinalis cardinalis. Next base: position 2,053,453 of record JACDOX010000058.1, on the reverse strand, counting down.
CCATGAATGGTAATGAAACTGGGAAGAACAGAAAGGGAAAAAAGAGGTACCTATATAGGTGTCATCAAGAACTGTTACRTATTTCTTATTTTGTTATTTGACTTGTGCTGGCAAATGGATTAATAGCTATTGACATTGCCATTAACTTTTTTATTATGATTTGGTAATTGAAGGRAAATGCTACATTTGCCTTAGTACTACCAGACTGGTAACTTGATAGAATACAGTGGAGTGATGAAATTAGATTACTTACATTAATGGCAACATTATTTTCCAATGCCTGTAATGCAGTAGTGAGCTGCAGATTTAGTTTGGTATCTATACAGTCTTAAATTTGGCTTAAAATGAAAACTTCTGAAATCCTTTACTTTTCAGAATATTGCTCTCATTCCTTTTGTTGTGGTTTTTTTTCCCCCCCAAGTGACAAGATTTCTTTGTTGGTTTAATAAGATCTGTAAAATAAGATTTAAATATCTGTTTTGCATCTTTCTTCTTCTAGTTAAAATATCAATTTCCATTYCTTACAAATACTAATTGCACAGAAGGTTGTGGGGCTACACATGTGCATATGTGTGTATGTAATATCTCACTTCCTCTTTTCAAAGCATTGTCCAAACACCAGCTAATTGATTTGACATGCTAAAAGAGAAAACCAGTGCAACCAAGACATTTTGGTATGAAAGACATTTCCAGTCATCTCCGTTCAATAATTGCAACCACAACTTCAAAGATGATACAGATGCAAATTGAAATGTGTGATCTTGTTCTATCTGGATTTGATTTCTTTCCCCTTTTGCTCTGAAATACTCATCCTCCCCTTCCTGCTGGGATCAATGATGGCTGGGACTGCTATGTACAATGTAGCTATATAAGCCCAGAGTGACTGAATTTTACTCCAGGGATGTAATTCCAATTCCCTCTTCCTCTCCTCAATGGGACTGGCCCTAATTTCATGATTATTCTGTGAGTCACGTACAAAATGCAGATCTAAATAAAATCTCTCAGGAGGATGATGGCAAATCATGATCCTTATCTTCTAATAGCCTCCATTCTGAGATCGTCCTTCTCTTTTCTCTTTCCAAATTTTATTTTTCCATATGGGAGTACAATAAATTGTTGTTGACTGGTGAATACCCCTACAACTTTTGCAGAGCATAAATCACACCTTAAAATTCCAAAGTGTATCCCACCAGTGAAAGATAGTGAGCATCAAGTTCATGCAGATGGAAGTTYTTATACAACCTTAGATATCTAAATACTTTTACAGCTACAGGAAGTCCACTAGGAGCATGAAACTACTGCCAATTTAACCCAAAAGGCTCTCAGATGCCATTGAGAAGTCAGAAGATGCTTGTGACTCTGCCTGTATAAGCAATATTGTGCTAGAGAGCTTCACCAATGTTTTCTCCTGTGCTTGTGGAGCACAATGTTATGGCAGTCAACCATCACCTGCACAGATATTGACCTTGGAGCAGCTGTGGGCAGCATTTTGCCTACCTGCCTCATCCATTTTCTGTCCATGGAGCTGACTCAGGAGCAGGGAGCAGACTGCTCTGAGGGTGACTGTGCATGGCAGTTAGACAGCACAGCTCTGCTCAGYGCATGACCCCAGGGTAGGAAGGGTTCATCAGCATGTGGATGCTGCAGGAGGGGTAAGAGCACAGTGTGGGGGACAGAGTGAGTATAGTCTCTGCAAGCAGAGGTGAGATGTAACCAAATTATGCAAGAAAAKAACTCATCAATGTGCTCTCAATTTCTGACATTCCCCCAGAGCTCTCAGGACGAGAGAACACAAGCTCCCTTGGTGCAGATCTTCTGGTAGTTTTTTCTTCCTGTTACATAAAGTTTTTTTAAAATGCCCCTAAAATGTAACTCTTTTACATTTTTTTCTGGTGCTCATAAGTCACAACACATCAAATTTTAGCGTCTCATATTGAAATTTGAAATATATTTGAACGTCTACAAGCAAAGGTGCAAAGGCTCTATGGATGGGAACAGCACTGTTGTGCCTGAGAGGAACTGCCCAGCTGACTTGGCTGCCTCAGCTATTTTGAGAGGCTGGAGTGTGTCCAGAGAAGGGCAACAGAACTGGGGAAGKATCTGGAGCACAASTCAGGTGAGGAGCAGYKSAGGGAGCTGGGGGTGTTTATCCTGGAGAAAAGGAGGCTCAGGGGAGACCYTGTCACTCTCTACAGCTCCCTGAAAGGAGGCTGCAGCCAGGTGGGGTTGCTCTCTTCTCCCAGGTAACAGTGACAGGATCAGGGGAAATGTCCTCAAGTTGMACCAGGGGAGGTTTAGATTGGATATTAGAGAAAATTTCTTCACTGAAACATYGTCAAGYGCTGGAACAGGCTGCTCAGGCAAGTAGTGGGATCTCATCTCTGGAGGTGTTTAAGAAGCGTGCAGATGTGGCACTTGTGGACATGGTTTAATGGTGGATTTGGCAGTACTGGGTTAACAGTTCTGCTTGATGAGATTCAGGGTCTTTTCCAACTTAAAAGATTCCATGTTCTGTAAGARCACTGAGGTCATAGCCATGTTTTCTAGTAACATATTTTTGTACCATTGCCTTTCAGTGGCCACAACCAGACGAGCAGAAAAGTCATGAATTCCATGATTCTCTCATTTTTCCATAGATGCATGTTATTTTTTTATTGCTTCACTTTTTCAATCAGATGAAGTTCTCAGTGGGAAACAGCCATTGAATAACCTCCCATACATTCCTAAATGCAGGGTTTTTTTTTTCTGTAGACCCTAAGTCCTAAAAAAACCACAAAACCCCAAAAAATAAAAAKAAAAAAAACAAACCCCCAAACCAACAGAAACTACAAATTTACTTTAATTCCAAGGCATAGGTTAACTTTGTCATGATCTTTGATGGTTGGAGTCACCTTGGGCTCTCCTGGGGAAATTTGAGATGTCACAACCTTACCTACCTCAAGCCTCACTGAGCTCTGCAGATTTTTGCTTGTGAGCATTTGGACTGGAAAAAATCAGTGTGGTTCTGTGGCCCAGGAATTATGAGGGGATGGAAGCAGTYTGAGTACTGTCATGCAAAGTTTAYTTTATTTTATTTATATTTTTTTCATCCTATTTTAAAAACAAAAAGGTACCTTATGTTTTGGCCAGTTTAATAGCACTAAAAAGCTAAGGGAAGGAGCTTACTTCTGTCTGCTCAGGTAGGTATAAAGTTGCAAGACGATGAAATGAATTCCCTTGATAAACAAAAAATCGGAATTATATTTAGAGTGTGGAAGGGCTGTGACTTCATAACCACCACCTCASCCACTCACAATTGCACTAGTGATAGCCATGGCATTTAGAATTTTGTCAAACTGTGTCACAYAGCCTGTTTAAAAGCCAGCTCCACACTGCAGAGAGCCCTGTCAGGCAACTTGATGAAAATAGAGTAACAATAACTCCAATGAGGTTGCACAAAACAAAAGCTTTCAGGCATTGGTGGCATATTCATATTATTCTTTCTTATCTTTTCTGTTTTAAATCGAGTTAGTCTACATTTAATTTTGTTTAAATGTTTAAAGACATTAAAGAGCTCCTTACCCATGGGGCCCTGTGGCTGACTGACCAGTGACTACTGTGAGAAAAATCGTTTTCCAAAATGAAACAGGGTTCATGCATGAATATATAATGTAATAGTATCCAGCATTGCATATGGCAGGCTATTCCACATTAAGTTCATCACTTTTAACAGGTATTTAGGGTACAATTAGCGATGAAGTCTATTTCTGACATTTCCATGTCTTCCAAAACTATTTTGAAATCAGAAGATTTGGGAGAAACTTTGTAAGAGGCAAAATGAAATTCCTTAAGCTGGCATTGCTGCTGAATCCATTCAGCAATAAAACCTTGTCAGGAGTCTTCTCTTTTTAAATTATTCTGATGATTCTCTGAAAATGTTTTCAAGCTATAAGTATCAGACATGGATCTTCAATTTGTTTTGAACATCACTGATGAGTGCCATCTTCTGTTTTATTTGCATTCAGTATTTTGGGATAAGTATTATACATTCTCACCAGGGTGGGGGAAACCTCCTAGTAATAAAAGCCCTGAAAGCTAAAAATCATAGCACAAAAATGCAGCAGAAGAGAGGCAGCAGACTTCCCTTTGCTTCTTTCTGCTCGTGGCAGAAGTGTCCTTGCCATAGTTAAGAGTGCTATTCAATTGTAATAGGTCCAGGGAAATAAACCCATTTTTTCTCCYTGGGGGTTTTTGGGTTTGTCAAACCCAAAATATGGTATGTGAAATCGAGGTTCCCCTAAGGGTCTGATTTCTGCCAGCTGCTTTTCTGGCCTCATCAGTGCCTGAATTTCTGGCCCAGTTTCCATCATCTGGGGCTTGGGGCTTTCAGGGATTCCTGGACCTCCTGCCAGGTTGCAACAATGGGCCAGAGAGGTGTCAGACCCTGAGCAGCTACATGTTAAAGCTGCTCTGCTTGGTTTCACCACTGCAAATCTCTGATGAGCTCTAAATGGCCTGTATAGGATCTTGCAAAGACATTAACAGTTCTTTTCTGATAAAAACAAAGAGAAATTAAGTACCTGAAAAGAAAAGAAAATAATATTTAACTTGAAGAAAATATTTTTCTTCCCCTTTGCATACAATCTTGTCTGTGATTCTGATTTATCAGTTTGAAATATTCTAGTTTAGTTACATTTTTAAGATTTTTTAGCTTCAGTCCCATGTTCACAGTAATTAGTACTCCTAATAAGAAAATAATACACATTTAGCTGATTTGAAGAAATAGAATAAAGTTTTCCACCCTTGTGAACGTAGAGGGGCCAGAATGCATTGGCTGTGACCTGGCATGGGTCCATGCAGCCTCACCCAGCTTTGCTGTGGTGTTACAATGAGCTGAATGATGCTTTCAGTTTGTTAACTGACTGGAGCAGATCATGTATCCATCCAAGGAACATGATGTGCAGAAGTTGCAGCTTGGCTCTGGATGAAAATTAAGCTCTGAATCATTGCTGAATCCCACGTACTTGTAAGCCAAGTGAGCCTGGGAAAAGCCAGATCAGTTTCACTTAGTCCRGGTTTCTAAGGTGGTTTTGGGATGTGACTCTAAAACCCTAAGGCCAGGGATTTGTTCCTTATCTCCTGATTCTTGATCAGCAGTGGTTGTGTGCCAGGTATATGAGGCAGACAGTACTGCCAGATAGTTACTGAAACACATTCACTTTCATTAATATTTTTTTAAAAGGGCTAGAAAAGCTGCAGACCCCTTTCCTAGACTCTGCACTCCCTGCTCCAATTCTGACCTCATTCTTCCTGTGAGTCTCTCCTTGGAGAGCACCCGAGGCTTGGCAGGTTTGCTTCTCTTTTTTCTTCCTCCAGGCTGGTCCTCTGGCATGTGGCCTGGTTGCTCTCCTTTATCAGGCAGATTCCCTTGTTGAATTTAACTCTGTTTTGCTGATCTTTTTCAAGAACTTTCAAACAGCTGAATTTCAGCCACCAGATGGACCCTCCCAACAAATCAGTGTCCTCAGAGCTAGCCTGGTTTCAAGGTGGCCCTGATAGGACTCAGGTTGTGAATCCACTATCAGCTGTGCCCCTCTTTTCCTGTAGGGGAACAGGAAAAGTTGTTATTACTGAGATCGAGCAATTGCCACAGAAAATGGGGTTCACAATGCAAGCAGGCAGGTACAATTTTGTGCTGAGTTGCTGCGCTCTACCTCACGCTCTGTTTAATGGCAAATGAGTAACAGAGAAATATTTATTTCATGTATAGAATGGCAGATCTCTGTTCTTTTGGGCTTAGACATCTTGTCAAAGCRTATGAGCTTAAGTGTAGGGAATATTGAAGTGGAACAACTAACTCATAATCCCTAGCATAGCACAGAGCTGTTCCTACTGCATGAAGCTATTCACAACACAAAAACATTTTCTTTTCAGGAAAAGGTAAAGGAATGTCTAAATAGCAAAACTTTATCACTTTTATCRTCATAGCAAAATTTTATCACTTCAAGCAAAATATACTAGTTCAGATTTATCTATTCATATGAAGAATCAAAATGAACTTGTTATAAAAAATAAAGTAGGACAGTTTAAAATATGATGCATAACCGTTGCTTTATTAATTTATGATGTGATCTTGCTCTCTCTTTTAATTGAGTAGAAAAAGCTCTTATGGATGCTGGTGATTGTAACTTCATCTGGTAATGAACAAAATGTAATCTTTCAGTATTCCACACTTCAGTCAGGAATAGCAAAGCTCTAGTGTAACATTCATTCTATCACCTTCCATAATAGGTGGAGATGTGTTTTGGCACAAGGTCACTAAATACCTGGCCCTTAGCCCAGAGAAGTAAAATTTCTAGCCCAACATGTTATTCACTGTTGTCTGTGGCCCAGTCATGAGAATAATTGTTTGAAACTGCTTCTGCTTGTGCTCAGGAAGCTTGGAACTACAAGACAARGCTTAATTATATCTGGGGATCCCAAATGCTGGAAAATTGGCAGAACCATTGAAAATATTCYTCTTGCTTCGCTAGGCTTTGGATCATTCATTGGATTACTGTGGTGAAGCCTGACAGCAGATCTTGTGTCAGAAAGGGGAGGGCATGCCAGGGGTGCTACTGAGGCTTGCGGCTGTTCAGTGTCCCCAGCAGCCTGGAGAGCAGCACACCCACAGCAAACCTGCACTGGCACCCAGTGAGGGGCTGATGGACACAGCCCCTTGGCCCAGGGACCTTAGTAGAGGTGGCTGCACTAGCAAAGCCCCTGTGAGGCTCAGCACAGAGGAATAACCCCTGCTCAGCTSTAGCTCTGGCTCAGTGCAGTTCTGGCTCAATGACAGGTTGCTGAGGCAGGTGCCAGGCTGAACRTGAGCCATGGCTGCACTGTCATTGCAAACAGAGCAAACTTCATATTGAGATAGAAGATGAGGACCTTGGTTAGCAGATCAAGGGGAGYTACAGTCCTCTTCTGCTGTGTGGGTAGAGCAGAGGTGGAACGGGATAGCCAGGGAGGTTGTGATGTCTGTGCTAGGAGTGCTTCAATGCTGTGTTAGGCAAAGCTACAATTTCATCWGATTGGTGATACTCCTGCTGCAAGTGGAAACTCGGACCATGAACTTCAGACATTTCTTCTAAACAAACTCTTGTGATTATGTGATGACTACAGATATCCTAGCACTGGATAATAAAACACTGGATAATAAAGCCAAACTAAAAACATATTAAAACCTAGAAACAATCAGACCTGTACACAGCAGTACAGAGACAGATAAATCTAACACTGGAATTTCATTCATACTGCAAACAAATACATCCTCTGGCCACTGATAAGAAATCTTGAGAAACCCAGATWAAAGAAGATAAAACACAAGGCAGAGGAAGAGTTTACATTCCAATAAATCAGTTAATTAAGAATATAGTATCATTGCAGGAAATGTTTCTCTTGTGAAGGTCCACATGTTAGCTTGCTCAGCAGCCCTGGAAGTGAAAGTTGAACACCTCCATTTTCATGCCTTTGTGTATAAAATTCTGTGTGTTAATTTGGCATTTAATGCATTAGTCTTCACATAAATCTGCATGACAGAATGGAAGACTTACTGCTTTTGAGRCTTAAAGTCTAAACCTTACATCTGTCTGAAACAGGCAGGCAACTGCAAGATGCCTGTGGAATATCTTTCTTGGTAAGATAATGGTGTCAGAAAGCAGAGGTTTCTTGCTAAAGCCAGCCAGTGCAATTTTTATGCACTTTAAGTCACTTAGGTAGACAAGAGCACCTTTTTACTGGCACCCCATGCTTGAGAATTGGTCCACAGGATGAAAAATTACATGGATAACATGTTCAAAAATGCCCTTTAGCCAGATCCTGAAAGAATCTGAGTGAAAATGCAAAGCAAAAAGTCCAAATATCTGCTTAATCAGGTTTCCAAAAAGAACTAAGGAAATTAAGCCCCATTTCCCAATTCTAAACTGCAGCTGTGTAGWCAGGAACATCCTTTTCAAAATGCACAAATGCACTGGGATGGAGGCCTAGATCCATCAAAGGGGACAGACTTTGGAGAACCTAGCTCCCAGGCACCTCTTGCCCTGCTAAAGTCAGAGTGCTGTCTTATAACTGCACAGTTTTAATTTTAGGGAAAACCRTGAAATATGTATTGGGACAGAAGAAGAGCACAAGTGTGACAAGTGGTCCAGAGCCCTGTGGCCATCAGGCAGAAGGGCAGGGAGCTGTGCTAGCTGTGTCTCGGCAGGAAAGGCTGAGGCCAGCCAGTGGGAGAATTCCCTGTGCAGTTACTTGGGAAGTTTGTGACTTCTCTGGGGTTTAGGATTCCCTTTGCAGCACTGAGTCAGACRTGGCCTGCGTGGCTGGGGTGGCTGCCCAGCCCTGGCAGCCTCAGCTCTTACAGAAGCTGTTGTGCTGTGCTGGGTSGTGCTGCAGCACTGGGGATTTTTGTGCAGAGTAGGAGAAACCACAGCTCCTTTAGTTCACTGAGAAATCTTCTTAGCTGAGTGACCAGACTGCTGGGGTCAGGCAAGGAAGGGATGGAGAACCTTCCTACMTTGCTGTGTTGTGTTAGGCCCTGTCTGGCAGTGTGCACGCAGAAAATGCAGTGCTCTGCTGCTACACATGGGGGATTAGCTTAGATTATGAATTCTGAGAAAGTTCAGGCTTGAATTCAGGGCCTGGCTTCTCAGGACTGTCAAGAATTAAGCAATTCTGGGTGTGACTGGCAAGAGACAGTTTAGTATCTGGGGAATTTTACTGGGASAATCATCTGAAATTTTAGGCAATTCCAGAATTGAGGAGCTGTTGAGGAAGGCAAGTGGGGAGCTGAAGATCTAAACGTTGCACAACTGTGTCTTAAACAAAAGAACACAGAGGTCCTTTTGTGAGGTGAATACACCWCTTCAGAGACTTGAAAAGTCGTGAGGAGGTCATGAGTTCTTCAGGTAGAAAATGTTCCTCTTCTGTGGTCAGATGTGTCCTGCCAAAAGACCAAGAAGCATTCCAAGGAGGGGCCAGGAGCAGAARGTGGCTAGGAACAGTGTGGGGACAGGGCAGTGGTGGGGTTCCACAATGACCTGACCCCAGCAAACATGGAGAGCAATGGCCAACAGGGAGCAAGGTGGGGGCAGGTGAGGAAGTGTGYAAGGAGCTTTCCTTTGAGCTGAACCCAGCAGTGCAGCTCCTTGGAGAGACGGCAGAGAGCTCCAGACCACCACCCTGATTTTCAACAACTGGTTCAGGAATGATGATGACTTCATCAACCARTTTTTCATAAGCTTGTCTTCCTCACGGTTGACTAAAATATGGAGATGGCACAGCTGAGGCTCTGAGTCCACCAGCTGGTGTTCCTTGTGAGTTCTGAACTTTAAAAAAGAAATCAGTTATGTTTTGTTAATGCTGAATGATTTGGACATGTATRGCTTTTTTTGCCCAAAATGAATGTTTTCAAATGTGCTTTTTCTGGCAGCTTTTCTATGTGCTGAACCATTGTGCACAAATGATAGTTTTTTGCTTAGAAGTGARTTAGTGTTCCAGCCAGCATTATACACAGAGAATTAAACTTATATATTTTCCCTGTCAACTTGCAATACCTGATTCTGTTATTTTTTAAAAAGGAAGTTTGATTAAAGCCCATTTGTTCACCACAAATCATCTAAAACTGCCAGCCTTAAATAGGTGGTAACTGAGAAATATCACCAAAACAAATTACATCACCTCCTCTGAGTTGTTAACTGAGCTTTGAAATTCTTCCTTTCTCCAAGTGGGGTTCAAGAAAAGTGCATGCCAGTCCATGTTCATTGTGAAGCATACTCTGTGTGCTGGATATCCCCACACCGATCCTGTAGGGATACAATTTGTGTGCAGATCTGYGCAGAAAAAAAATTCAGCCTATTCTGGATCCTTCAGCACTGAAGGGAGTGATTGCTCAGTGAACAAGTAAACAAAAGGTTGGTAGTCTGGGAAACGTCTCCAATCTTGCAGAAATTAAGCACAACWGATTATACCAGCTTCACCAATTGACTCTGAACCTGCACTTCTCAGAAATTCTTCATCACTGGACTAAACTGAAGTTGCAGTGCAGGGTTACAAAGGTCACCTTCATCAGTCATGGATAGAAGATGCCCATAGTTTGCTTGTTACATCTGTTCCTTAGAATGAGAAAAACGTGCAAATGGACAAATTTCAAGAGAATCTCTGGTGCTTTATGACAGACAGAGGTGGTTTGTGCTGTTACAGCCATTGGTTTTTTGAGCTTCTCTGTAGAAGAAATTCTGAGTCTATCTGATCACCAAATTACGGTGACAATATTTTACATACTGAACTTATCTGTGTGCAATTTGGCAGTGGATGTCCACTGAACTGTGTTTATGTGAAAATACGCTCAGGAGAATACAATGCTCCATGTGCATAAACATCTTCTGACTGAAACATTGGACCTTATGGGTACAGTTATGATCTGCTACATACGAGGAGAATATAATACTTTTCTTTTGTTTCCTTAAATCTAAACTTCCTTTCCATTGCTTGTATACACTACTATTCCTGAAGAACAGTTACAATGAAATCTTTAATAGAGAATTCTATTCATAATAACCTAATACCTGTTAAGCAATGTAACAAAAAGCAGTYAAAAGTAGTTATATGAAAGAGAAAGGAAGAGCAACTATATAAAATAAACAAATTAAGAACCATCAGGTATAGCAAAATAGACTTAAATAATAGCTATTATGTAGCAATTTAACCCGATGATTTGGCTTTTAGATGACTTCTATGTCTCAGTTGTGCTCATTCTCTGTGAATTCTGAGACATTCTTATCTCAAGTAGTATGGCAGGTCATTCTACCAATTTTCAGTTTTATGATTACACAAACTCTTTAGGAAGTGGGTTTGGACAGTCAAAGCAAAATTTCAAAAGATGCAGAATAATCTTACAATTATAAGTGTCTGCAAGCAGAGGMAATGTCAAAACAAAGTAAGCCACATTTAGTAAAACACCATTGATATTCAAACATGACATCATCAAAAATTGCTTGGCAAGGAACTTAAAAGGAAATGTTGATCATTTTCTGAAAGCATAAGCAATTATAAAGACAAGTAGGCTTCMAAAGCATTTAAGGCAAAAGCATTGATGGGGAAAATGCCTGAAATTGTTTGTAAGTCTAAAATAGATCAGAAATTGGGATTCAGAGAATGGTTGTAATTATTCTGTCCCYCAAGAAAGACAGAGATGTTGAAGGGTACTAAGAAAAGTAGCAACAGACATTCAGATKTGCAGACTGTTTTCCACACTGGGAGAATTGAAATAGGAAGCAKATGAAATCTTCAGCTTAGAAAAGTGATAATGGCTCTGGTTCTCATAAAAGTCTTTAAAAATTCTGAATTTTAGTGAGAAATTGAGTAAGGCAAAATATTCACTGTCTTTATATTATAATAACTTATTCACTGACTTGGTGATGAACACTTTAATGTTTCTCATTGAAACCATCACAGTATTTATTACATGAGAAAAAAAGTGAAAAACCTATACAATTAGTTTAAATGGTTTAGAGTTGCATCTCTCTTCAATATCTGAGAAAAACTATTAATAAGAGGAAGATTACAATAAAATTATATATAAAGCACATTATAAAAAAACCCAACCACAAAAAGCTTAGGTTTGAAACAGGTGCAGAAGAAGTAAGACTTTGTGTTAACTTAGAGGATTCACTCTAGAATCAGGGGTAGGATAGCTAGAGAAGATCAAGTGAGTCTTGGAACTGATCTCCTGAAATGCAAGCACATAGTAAAAAACAATAATTTCCAGGGGACTCCCTCTGTYTGGATGCTGACAAGTGGAAAGCCAGTGCCAAAGGAAGTGCTGATGATTCAGCTGATGCACCTGAACAGTCTCTGAACTGGTGAAAATGAACAATGTMTAAAATCCCAGAATGTGGTGGAGAAAAAAGCCAGAAAAATCAAGATCAACACTGTAGAAAGCAACAAGGTAAAATAGTAATACAATTCTGAGCAAAATCGTTGTTATCTTCCTTCAGAGATGTAAATGACAGACTGGGTTTCTATTTGTGGAGCAAGCTAAYATGTGAAAGACAGAAGTGCTGCAGAAGATATTCTGCAGCTGTGACCAAGTCTCAGAAGTTGTGAAAAACTTTTACACTTTGTTGTCAGTTTCTGAGAGGGATTAATTTCCTCCTGAAACATTTGATGTTTTATTGTAAAAAGTTGAAACCCCCATGCAAWTATTTTAAATATAGATTTATTTTTACTGATAAAATTTCTTGTTTCTGTTTTTTTGATATCAGTAGGAATTTCCTTATTTAGGCAAACATTGAACAAGAACTGAACACATTTAAATATCCTCATCTACTTATTTTGGAGTGCACTTTTCACCTTTTTTTGAGTACTCTCAAGTCCCTTATCGCCTGAGTGCTTCAAAGTTAGTTCATTTCCTTCTCTGGAGCTGACCTTGCAAGTCCTCCTTCAAGATCAAGATCTCTGCAGTGTTTGCAACCCTCTGTTGTCGAGTAGGATGTCCTTCACTGAAGTGTTCCCAGGAAGGATGTCTCTCCCAGATGCATTCCTTGTGCTGCCCAGCAAACAGGAAAGCTCTCGTGYGTACATAGAAACACCCACAGGCTGCAGTGGGAGAAGGGGGGGACATGAATTCCACTGATGTTCCTTTTTGGGCTGGAGACCTGGCTGACGCATACTGATGGTAAAAGGACTCACTGTAGGGGGGTGTTCAACCATATCTGGACRGACTCAGGTTCACCCTCTCTGCCTGTCCACTTGTTCTTGCAAGGCTGTCCTGTGTTAGGGGAAAAAAACCTAAATAACTGTGACAAAAAGCAGTCCCACCAACAGCACAGCTGGAGCTCCCCTGCCCTGGATGCTGTGGCAGCTTTACCAACAGCAGCAGAGCAGTGCTGGTCCCCAGCTCATGTGTGTGTAGGGCTGGCCTGGCTTGGTGCTGTGCCCCATGGCTTCCATGTCAGAGCTCACGCTCACCTACAGGGCAAACTGCCATTGGAYAGATCCTAAGCCTGCTCATAAAAGCATCACTCTGSCTTACACAAGTCAGGTATTAGAATRAAGAGCAGCATGATGTCTGCTTTCATGCAGTTAGTGCCCTCTGGCAGAGCACAGCTTGGCAGGATCCTCTGCAGCTCCGCTGGGTAGCTGTGAAGCTGAAAGTTCAGACCCTGCCTGTGATCAGGTACCTGTTTGGCTCACCAAGATCCCTYCCCCGAGTGTTGCTGGCTGGTGCAGTCTGGGGTGCTTGGGGAGTGCAGGTGGGAGTGTCCAACATCCTCTGCAGAGGGGCCACAGCTGGTTTGGCCTGTGCCTCGTGGCTTTCTTAGTGCTGCACTTTCAAAGGTGACCAGCATGGCTTTGTTCCTGCTCTGCTCACAGCAGGAGGTGGAGCTGGGTGTTTGGAACTGTCTATGGCACTTTCATCTGTGCTTGATTGCCTGCTGGCAGATTTCTTTCCATTTGGCACCCATCCTGCTGTGCTACTTTGGGATGAACAATATAAGTTTTTTACAGTTGGAGCTGGGCAAGGRGGAAACCAATGACATTAAAGATAGCAGGCCTAATTCTATCATCTTTGATGAGGAAGGACTTTTTATTCCAACTGACTTAAATTTCCTGAAATAATTTAATATAATTTGAGGGAACAGACCTTATAGTTCTATTCTAAACAAAGAAAACTCTATTCAAGAAAATCCTAGCTTGTGCTGTATCTCAATGAGGTCTTCTGCCTGGAATTCAGGACAAAGGTTGTTTGCCTGAACACATGAATGTTGCATTACTTATCCAAAAAGATTTTGTTTAAATAAATACAAGATTTGAATTTAGAACAGACCACTCCTATGCTCACTGGCACATATAAGAGTCAAAATATTATTTGCTTTCAAGCTCTAAACTATTCTTGTTTGTTTGTGGTCATGTGTGGTTTATATTTTAAATCAAAGAACRATTACATAGTGTATCCTTTTCTGATTTAAAATATTATAAAGTCAAATCTTAATTTTAATCCAGTTGCTTTAGTGTCTGTATCAGGAAAAATAATCCAAAAAAAAAAGGCTGTCTTAATCTCTTTCTATTTAAATTTTCTACAAATGTTAACTTTTATCTATTTAACTGATATTTTTACTAGTGGCAACTCTTCTTCAATAAGCATGACTCRTCACCCCTCTCAAAGTTGCTTTGGAGGAGAGACTTTTCTGAGCTTAAAGATGTTCCCAAAAGGAACACATRAGACTGGCTACATGTGATGCTGACTGTTGTTTCTTCACTTTAATTTCTCCTTTCCTTTATCAATAATCCTGGTAACAAGCATGGGAACCTGGAACTAGGGCGGACCTCTGGGCTGTCACATCCCTTCCATACAAACACTGTGAGAGAAACATATTTTGTATCACAGATGAAGGATGAAATTTGAAACAACATTTTTTACTGGCAGCTGTCCTGGTTCTGGCTTGTCCTGGTATAATTCAGTAATGATTTCATGGAGTCAGGTGGCATTGCTCCAGTATGACACCAGTTAAAGTGAGAAAAGCAAATTCTGAAAGTGTCTGTTTCCCTCTTCCTCCACAAACTTACATGTTTTAACCATCAATGATGATGACAAAAGAGAGGAAAGTCCCTCTGTCACAACCAGCGAGCMCTCCAAATTGAAACAAACCTCTCAGAGCCAGATACCACGAGACAAGACAGCCACGAGTCCAGCAGGACTCTTCCCTCTTGCTCCCACAGCCTGCCTCCATCTGAGCTGCTCCCTGGGCTCAGCCATGCTTGGTGGCTTTTGTGTTTATTTGGGTCAGTTGTTTCTTCACTTTTTCACAAACTCCCTAAAAAGGGCAGTGGGGGGAGTCTGGTGAGCAGGAGGGGAGCTCTCCTGCTGCTCTCAGTACCCACTGGGGAATACACAAAGGTGATGCGTAAGACATCCAGTGAGCACTTTCCATGTGTGTTCTCATCKTTGCTGATTCCTATAATGCCTGTGTATAAATAGTAGCTCTCCCTTTTTATATCCTTCTGCCTGATTCACTCCATGATGCAGTGTCAGTGACGTTTGACTCACTGCCATGGCAATGTTTCACAAACATTGGATTGTGACATCTGAATGAATCAGGCTGGAGGAGGAGGAAGGGCAAGCCCTGTGAGAGAGCTGCACCTGAGCCAGCCTTGGCCCCAGTCCACACATGAAAGAAATGAGCACAGGGATGTTATGACATTTATAAGGAGAAAGAAAAGAGCAAACCTATCAGGAATAATAAAATCGTGCTATGTGTGCAGGGCAAGGCTGCTAGGAAAAGCTTTTCTGTCAGAGATGTGAGTCAAAGACAGCACTGGGAGGTCTGCTAATAAACACTGAGAGAACACTGAACATGATTTTACTTTCTGTTATGGAGAAAAAAATGAGATGGATGCTGCAGCAGAACTGAGAGCCAGGTTGACCATAAGTAAAAGTTTATTTCAAGACAGAAACAGAGGGAGCCAGAGAAGACAAAAYGAAAAGGAAAGGTGAAATGCTGACCTCCAGGCTAAAAGCATTTTTTTGGTGTTGTGTTGCAAACATGCTTCTTCTCTGAGTCTGACTACACCAAATTTTAAGCATCTAGTTGTAATGGGAAAATCTGGAACTATGTCTGGATACAGTGTATGTGGGGGACCACAAAACATGGTGCAGCCCATACAAAGACCTGCTGGTTACAGGAAGACAAAGGGCAAGGACAAGGATCCAATTCCTCCTTCTTTGCTGGATTTGAAGCCTCCTGAATAGCTCATGCCTCTCCCTATCTGTACATCCTAGCCCATATTTTTTTATTCAAAACTACTTATGAATAGATGAGGAGACCTCACTTTTAATAAAGGACAAAAAAATGTGTAGTGATAGTGTGACATTCAGTGGTTGGGATATTCAGCTGTGACAAGGGAGAGCTTTCTTCAGTGACAGCAACTGACTGCTGTTCACATAATCACAGAATCAGCCAGGTTGAAAAAGACCTGTGAGGTCATCGAGCCCAAGATATGACCCAGCACCACCTCGTTAACCAGACCATGGCACTGAGTGCCACATCCAGCCTTTCTTAAACACCTCCAGAGACAATGACTCCACCAGCCCCATGGGCAGCCCAATCCAACACCCAGCTATCCTTTCTGTGAACTTCCTAATGTCCAACCTAAACCTCCYCTGGTGCAGCTTAAGACTCTGTCTTCTTGTCCTGTGACTGTTGCCTGGGAAAAGAGACCAATCCTCCACTGGCTGCAGCCTCCTTTCAGGGAGCTGTAGAGAGTGATAAGGTCTCCCCTGAGTCTCCTTTTCTCCAGGCTAAACAACTCCRGTTCCCTGCACTGCTCCTCATAGGAYTTATGTTCCAGACCCTTCACCAGCCTTTTTGCCCTTCTCTGGACATGCTCCAGATCTCAAAATCCTTCCTGAATGGAGGGGTCCAGAACTCAAGGTGCCCCACCTCCTGTCAAGGCTAAGCTACRACTCTTGTTGGGAATATGGATCTTACCTTAGAATAAAAATGAGTCCTGCTCTTTTTCCCCTCTGACCACGAGASCAGAGTCCAGCTCTCTGCATGTGATAGCTCCATGTAAATAACACCTGGGCTCTGGTCAAAACCCAAGATCTGAACTTCTCTTTTATTTATGAATGTTTGAATTTTGCAAAAGGTTCCTGACTCATAAAAACATGAGTATACACTAACTTGTCTACCACCCCAATGATATTCAATCAATTAATCATCTTTCATAAGGTGTAGTTGGTCAAACCAGAAATCCATGCAAAAACAATCCCCCAAATAAAATCTGTTTGAGTAAACACAGCAGACAGTCAGGAGATTGTCACAGACTAAAGAAGGCTTTCATTCATATCCTCAGGATTTTCAGAAAGGAAGTCCTGTTTCATATACCCCATGTTTCATAATTTCATCTGTTTCTATACAAAGAATAATTTTTAATGTAAATGAATAAAGAGTTTTTTAAAATACCATCTATGCATACTTACCTTATTAATGAACATTTAGTTGTACAAGAAACTGTTGAACTGTCAATACAATTKTCATCTGCTTTCTCTTTATAGATTTTTACTGGGACAAGTGCAGCAATTACAGAATGTGTTTCTTCTCCTCTGCAGCAGGTGTAGCATGGCCTGTAGGATCCCAGCAGTTCCCCCTCTGCAGTGTAGCACCCTTGAAATCACTGCCATCCTACTGAAGGGTGTGGGGAAGCATTTGGCATTACCTGTCATGCTCTAACAGCAATCACAAAATACTATCCAAGATAMCTTCTCCTGCTGAACTATAAGAGGATTTCTTTCCTGGTCTTCCATTATGTTAGGTCTGCTGAGTGTCAGGCTAGTTTCCTAAAAATTTGGCAGCATTTCCTTCAAGTCAGTGTTTTTTTCAGTGCAGCCWATGGAAAGTGTCTCAGAAACTCACCACTTTAAGGAATAACAGCTGCCYTTTGCTGATCAAAAGCTATGACTTAGTTTTTCTGAGCCTTAGGAGTCACTACCACTTGTGCTGAGAATTCCTATCAATGTCTTATTATCTTCCATAAACACATATTAATTTTTTCCCTTTGTTTAAACCAAGCTAAGCATTGTGGTCACCATATGCTGTCCTTCCACATGAGATAAAAGAATTTTATCATCACTGGCACTGCATGAAGGTTCTGACACTTTTTTTTATTCAATTAGGATTGATACAGTCCATAGACATTTATATACTTGCTTCCCTACAGGGACTGCTGAGATTAATTCATCATTAGTAAGGTCATCTGGGCCCAAAGTTGGGAAATGAATAAATAGACAAATTGGAAACACAGTTCTCAACAAGAAATGCTTCACATTATAGCATTTGTCACCATGGCAAATGATAACAGCAGTAAACACTTGCAGGAGTGGACGCAAGAACAGCAAACAAATGCTTTATCAGCCAGAGTTTACTGAGGGTGCCCTCAATCCCCACTTTGCTGTGGTGATCTAAGAATTCAAATTAAAGTTYGTACAAAGAGCTAGGATCTTTTATCCCCACATTGGACATAACTCAAAAATATTTTTTCTATATGTGGGCTCTTCTTCAGGTATAAAATACAAACCAGGTAGAGCATATAAGTCTTCTGCCTTTGTCTGGTCATGCAGAAGWGTAATGTGAACCTTATCAATTAGAGCTATGAGCTCAGACTTGGTTTTAGCTCATAAAACTTTTCCTTGAAGAAAATATTCTGCTTTCCCGAGATAAGTAGTCAGGACTCTGTATATGCAGCTCCTTTTGAGATTGGAAGATTTAATTTTTGAATTCATCAGGAGAGACTAGGAAAAAAAGCAACTTTTGAACAGGCAATTATTGTAAAGACTGTTGCATAGGATAGTAYGCAGCAATTTGGCTTGGAAGCATTTCACAAATGTGGAGAAAGCTTCACTGTACTTTGTAGACTGGATTTTGTGACTTTGATAAATTTGTTATGTGATACAGCTTGATTCCAGTGCTTTCAGAAGGCCAGTCATCCTCGGGGAAAATGTGGTGATCAGTCTTTCAACTCACCTCTGATTTCTTGTAAGAGGGATGCAGACCCACCCGAGGTGCAGAGCACGATGCTGTTTGTGATCCCCCCCATCTCACCAGCTGAGCACCAGCATAATCAACACATTCCTGCCAGGTTTGTCACCCCTCTGAAGGCTGTCCTTCCCCCAGCTGGACACTTGTGCCCTTCTTTGAGCACATCTGGGTTACAACAACTGGATAATAACCAGGAAGACTCAGTCTCCAGATTATTTCTGGGTGCCAGCCAAAACTTCAAAAGATATAGGTATTTGGCCAGATTCTCGCTTGCGTTCACATCCTTTTATTCCGTTGTTATTTCACTTTATACTGTCRGGTGATGCAAATGGGAATCAGGCCCTTGGCCATTATAAATCTACAGAATACATCAAAACATGGGGAATGGTAACCGGAGGCCTTGGCAATTAGTGTTGTGACTCTGTAATCTGTTTCTTTGTTCATACATCACAGCCTGTGATTCTTCAGATCCTGTCCAAACAACACCTCAGACAAACATTTCTCTCGACACAAGTTTGTATTTCTGATCTAAAATTTATAAGGAGGCTGCTGAGTTTCAATGTGACTCTTCTGCATATACTCTTTAATCTCAATTCTCTTTATGCTTCCAAAATATCTAAACCTGGAGTGTATCCACATAAGGGATTCCTTTTATATGTCTTGTGCTTAACTCCCTMTTGCTCTCTCTCAAAGCCCTGAATACACAGGTGTGACTGAACACCTGGCATGATTTAAAATTCTTGCTTTAATTACCCTAACCTTGTGGATATCCAATGTGGTATCTTTCCACTCATTTTTCAATATAATGTCTGTCTTTTTTATGCTTTCAAAGACTCTAGAGTCCATGGAAGAGTACCAGAAATCCTCTTACCTCTCTTGGAAAATGCTGTGCTTTCCCCAAGTTGGAGAAAAATGTCTTTGGGACACAATGATACAGAATCCAAAGGGATTAAAATACGCAATCACAGATTGGGTAAAGTTGGAAGGGACAACAGTGGGTAATCATGGAATGGTTTGGGTTGGAAGCGACCTTAAAGACCACCTAGTTCCAACCCCTAGGCCATAGGCAAGGACACCTTCCACTAGACTACATTGCTCAGAGCCCCATCCAACCTGGCCTTGAACGCTTCCAGAAAAGAAACACCCACAACCTCTCAGGGCAGCCTGTTCCTGTGCCTCACCACCCTCATAGTTAAGATTTTCTTCCTAATATCTAATTAAACTCACTCTTTTTCAGTTTAAACCTACCCCCCCTTGTCTAGTCACTACAGACCCTTATAAAAAGCCTTTCCATCTTTCTTGCTCCCTTCAGGTGCTGGAAGGCCAGAATTAGGTCATCCTGGTGCCTTCTTTTTTCCAGATGGAACAATCCCAACTCTCTCAACCTTTACTCATAGGAGAGTTTTACTCATCCCTCTGATCACCTTGGTGTCCTCCCCTGGATTCAATCCAACAGAGCCATGTCCTTCTGTGCTGGGSACCCCAGAGAGGGATGCAGGACTTCAGATGTGGTCCCATCAGAATGAAGTAGAGGGGCAGAATCACCTCTCTSTACCTTCTGGCCACTGGGTTGGTCAGTCAGGAMTTGTCCTTAGTGAAGYTGTTCYGCCTGTCCTGAATCACCTCTCTGTTCTCCACGTGCTTTAGCACAACTTCTAGAAAGATCTGCTCCATGATATTCCCAGGTACAGAGGCAAGACTGACAGGTTGGTAGCTCCCAGGCTCCTCCTTTCCACCATTTTTAAGATGGTTACAGTATTTCCCTTTTTCCAGACATATAGGACGTCACCTGACTGCCRTGACTTTTTGGATATCATGGAGAGTGGCTTGGCAACTACATCAACTAATTCCCTCAGGACTCTGGCAGGTATCTTGTTGGGTCCCATGGACTTATGTACATTCAGGTTCCTCAGGTGGTGACAAAAAGGATCTTTTCTTACAGTGGGAAGCACTTTTCTCCCCTAGTGTCCATCCTGTTGTCCATCCACTTGAGAGGCGTGGGAAGAGAGGTTGCCATTGAAGACCGAGGCAAAAAGCCTTGTTGAGCCTTCTCCTCATGGGTTGCTCCCAGTTTTCCAGCATTTTTTCTCAGAGGGGATACACCTTCTTTGACCTTCCTTTTCTGGTTCACATGCCTGTAGAAGGCCTTCTTCAGCATCCCTTGCCAAGTTCAGTTCCAGCTTTGCCTTCACCTTCCTGACTGTATCCCTACACAATGGAATTTCATCACTGTACGCTTCCCACGTTACCTGTCTATGTTGCTACTGCCTGTGCATTTGCTTCTTTCCCTTTAGTCTGACCAGCAGTTCCCTATTCAAACATTCCATCTCTTGCCTTTCTTGGCTGATTTCTTGCTCCAGGGGGTTGCCAGCTCTTGTGAGGGAARGCTTTCTTAAAGATCTCCCAGCTCTGTTCCATTCCCTTGACCCTGAGGGCAGTGTCCCAGGGGATCCCATTGACTATGTCCTTGAAGAGCTGGAAGTTTCCTTTCCTAAGGTTCAGTGGTTAACTTTACTCCTTACCTGCCCCACAACCCTCAGGATGCAAACCCACAAATGCATGATCACTGCAGCCCTGCAGATGGAGCAAGAAGCATTTGTCAGTCGGCTCCCCTTGACCAGGTGGCCTGCAGCAGAYACCAACCACTAGATTCCCTTTGCTGCTTTGGTTTCTGATTCTTACCCACAGGCTTTTGACTTTTGGCTGTTCTTCAGAGATGACTCTTCACACTCAATCCACCTCTTGATGTAGGTGTTCCCTCCYCCCAGTTCCTCTTCTGTTTTTCCTGAACAGCCTGCAGCCATCGACAGCCACACTTCAGTTATGGTCACAACTCGAATATCTCCAACGAGAGAGAGACTGCAATCTCTCTGGGCAATCTGTTCCAGTGTGTGGTGACTTGCACAATGAAGTCACACATTCTCCCACATGTTCAGGTGGGACTTTCTGTCCATCAGTTTCTGCCTGTTCCTCTTGTCCTATTGCTTGACATCACCAAGCAGAGCCTGGCTCTGTCCTCTTCATACCCTCCCTTCAGATACTGACAGACATTGATAAAGTTCTCTCTTGGTTGTCTCTTCTCAAGGCTGAACAGACCCACCCCCCTCAGCCTACCCCTGTAAAAGAGATGCTTCTGCCCCTTAATAATCTCCATAGCCTCTGCTGGACCTGCTCCATGAGCTCCATGTCTCTCTTGTACCAAAGAGCCCACAAGTGGATGCTGCACTCCAGATGTGGCCTCACCAGGGCAGAGTAGAGGGGCAGCCTTGATCTACTGGCAATGTTTTTCCTGAGGCACCCCAGGACACCATTGGCCTTCTTGAGCACAATGCTAGCTCATGGACATCTTACTGTCCACCAGGATCCCAGGGTCCTTGTCCACAAAGCTGCATTCCAACACAGTTTAGATGAAAATTGGCTTGGCCTGTTGACCATACACCAGGAAAAGAGCTGACATGTCTAAGCACTGTATTTCAGGTTAGTATCACTTTGACTTTGTACTTGTTCATATCCTATATRCTATTAAGTTATGCTAAGAATTAAAAGCCATGTTCTTTCCCATATTTAACACCTYTCTAAGGTCAACAAAGGAGATTACTCCTTTTTTCTTCTAGTGATATCTGTGCCTAAATACAATTCAGAGCAGCTRGCAGGCTGTTCCAGATGTTCTCATATAGTCCCTGACTATGAAAAGCCATGGGTGGTTTGCTGGTGCTTGCAAGGCTCTAACAACTCTCCTTACCATGCTATTTACCACAGAAATAAATATAGGATGATCAAGGAAAAACAATGTAAGGATGAGGTAAGATAATTTTTTATTTATTGAAGTCTTTTCACAATGAGGAGTGTAATCATTGTCTTTCTCTACACCTTGGAAAGGGCAGGAGGTCTTCAAAAGCAGGAAGATTTTGGCTCTTCAGATTTGAGACCACAGGTACCCAGGTAAGCAGCCATCTGCAGGTTCCTCTGTTATGTGTCCCAGTCCTGCAGTGTTCGGGTCCCCTGATGTACTGCTTTTTCTCTTCCTTCTGTAACTGGCACTTTTGGAATCACAAGCTGTGGATTCATCCCTACTCAAATGGGAGGACTGCACAGTGCTGATCATGACCAGGACACTGTGCCTTCTGATGATGAAACCCCCATACTCCCACATAGACACTGTCCTGAGCAGCTGAGAGCAGTTTCACTTCATGCCCATGGCAACTGTGAATATAATGCTGCCCCTGAGCAGGTCAGAGCACAACCCAGCCTGTATGGGAGGGCATACATCCTTCTAGACCTCTCTAACACACTTYTCCCAGCGTGCAGATCTCCCTGTATCAGTAGGAGTTTAGGTCTTGGAAGGCTTTGTAACTGGTGCCGGGGAGTATCTCTGATTACCAAGGAGCCTGCTGCAGCTCCTGGAGGCAGGCTGGTGTGCCCCCAGGAGGCAGGAACACGGCACAGATAGGAGAGAGCAGCGGCAGGAATTCACATTCACAGCATTCACAGAACATGTGAATGGAGCCCTTGTTGGGGTGTGGGTAGGAGCTCCAAACCCCAGGTTAGCAGACTTCAACAGCATTAGGATCCTGAACTAAAGCCCATGGGAATAAATGGTTATCTTTGCTGTATTTTGAGGTTTTTAAAGCATTCGGTYCACTTCTCTGTGTCAACACTCATCCAGGAGCAACCTTCCTATCTCCTCACAGAAGAATGGATTTCTTTTTTTCAGCTCCTCTTTGTTGCCAGATGAAAAAAACCTGGATTCATGTCTCTCACTAAGAGCCACAGAGAAGCCAAATCATTTGAAAGGGAAAAGCAAAATAACTTGCACCAAAAAAAAAAGTTTTTAATTGAAAATAGGTTTTGAAGTATTGCATAAAGAATCATTAATTGTTGTCCCAGCAATTATGTGATATTGTATCTCTATGGAGGTTATTTGCTGTAATTTCAAGTCTATGRTAGGCTATTTGCTCTGGGCTCTTTTCTTTTAGTTCCCCCTCTTCTTTTAGAAGAAGTAAATTAAACTACCTCAAGAAGAGGAATTTTTCTATTTCCTGTTAATTTTCTTCTTCCCTTTTTCTTTTCTTTTTTTTTTTTTTTCCATTTAGGACAGAGAGTTATAATGATCACATTTGACCCTGTACATCCTCCCACCTGCTCCCTTACAAAGCTCCTGCCAAAAATCTGTTTTATAATGTAAAGAGTAACTCATCATGAGTTAAATCAGAACAGGAGTTATGATGTCTCTGCCTCCCTGATTTGGACTGTATTTCTCTACCAATAACACTTTTTCTTCCAGAGGACRCAGCAGAAGCTGACTCTACCCAAGGAAGAGGGGGCTGCTCCAGATTGCAGCTGCAAGGAAGCGCAAGATGGTGACATGGCAAAATGATGAGACATAGCAAAGTCTTATTGATTCCTTCTCTCTGCCCTGGCACAGGTAAATATCACATCTTCTATATTCCCTGCAGTTCTCAGGAGCAAAATTTCTAAGATAATTTAGGTTGTACAATGCTCTCAATATTCAGGGCTAATGGCATGGGGGTTTCATCCCAGTCAGCCAAGAAATGCAACTTTCAAAGATCAGAATCACAGGGGCAGTATCACCTAATKGAAGAAATAGATGAGTTTGCTAGATGGATCTGTAAATTCTGAAGCATCCTCTAAACCACTTGCATTTATTTTTGACCTGCAGGTGTATTCACATAGCCATAAAGGGATACTTGAGAAAAATGTCAAGTTGAATTTAAACATTTTTGAAACTGAAAATTGACCAAATGGTCCCAAAGAATTTAAGAAATCAGCCAGGTGGGCTCTTTTCTCTTTCTTTCTCCATCTGGTTCAAGGGAAGTGGTGCTGGTTTAATTTTTCACTGGGAACTTCTACTCCCTGTAAGACACATATGCCTGCACAGGACAGCTGGGCATAAACTGACTGATGTCTCCAGGTACTTATTTATATTTGTTTCTGTCTAAGGGGCTGAATAACTCCCAAGGGTTCTTCTATGTAGCCTCAGAGTGAAAATGCCTAAAGTGTCTCTGGCAGAGTCCTTTCAAATGTGGCAACCTWATGAGACCACTTCCTCTTTTGATCTGTCACAAAGCAAGTACTCCAAAGATGAAGGAATAATTATTTTGTTAGTTTTATCCAGTTCAAATCTTCCTGAACTTCTGCACTGAAGSTCTCTGGGCTCTAATTTACTGGGAAATTTGTCATCTCTTTTATTCATTGTGTAGGTTAAAAATTTATCTCAAGWGCAAAGGTGACTTTTTTCAAAAATCTTCCTTGGCTCAAAGAGCTGAGCCATTGTCAAGCTGAAGATGAGTGTAAGGCACTCATCACAAAACAGCCCCACCAGGGCCTAAACCAGAGGATTTTCAGCAGTGGTTGATAGCACAAATAATTCTGAGTACCCTGWACACATCTGTTTCAAGCTGTCTGAAACACAGGGCTTATCTGAAAGAAGGAGGGAAAGGATACTTTCTTTCCATATGGATTTTTCAAACTGTTCCGCATGAATTAAGATTGCTTTGATATCAGGCTTGATGGGAAAAAACAAGAAATGAATATTAAGCATTTTGTTTTTTAAAGACAACTCCCCTGTATTTTATATGGCCAAGCAAGCTGCAGAAATTTAGTCTGGGCAAAACCATAGTATGTCTTTAGATAAAAATCTGTGCTCAGAAAATTATTGGCAACAGCTTGCTGTCAATGTGCATCAGTGAGGCTCCAGACTTTTGTCTGTTGTGGATCTGGGACTATTCAGCATTTTCATAGACTATTGTACTCTGTTTGGAAGCCATCTACTGAGTTTGTAGTTAGTTAATAATAACAACCATATTGTTGCGCAGACAGCTGTTAACCAGCAAACAGCTGCACTGCTGGCTGGGAGGCAATTCTGCTGTGGGGGATTCTGCTGCGTCCCCCCTGTGCTGCCATGAGCTCAGAGGTACAAACTCTCTCCAGGAGAGTGTGGCAGTGACAAACTTTATGAAAATGGGTTACAAATTCATTGATAATGGAAACTTCTCAATCCTGTGCTCTGTTACTGCTCCCATTTTATTTTTCTCTTCCCAGGATGCTTTATACTGTTGACAGGAATGACAGAGGTTGCCCAGTGATCCAGTGCCATTCAACTTTGCATCCTGGAAAATTCTGCCCTCCCAAAGACACCTTCCTTTTTCTCTTTGGTCCCATCATGTATTATTCTCTTCCCTCATAATATCTGTTTTCTACTTTTTCACTCCTTGTCTTAAATAATATCTAAATTACCTATATATTTTGCCTTGGTTTTTATTTTTTTTTTTCTCTTTTTAAACTTTTTGTTATTGTGTGTTGCTTTTTGTTCAGGCTTCTGCAATAGTTGACAAAAAACCTTCTYCCTGTGGACTTTTCATGCTGGCAAAAGGCAGAAAAATCAACAGAGTACCAGTCTACATCGAGAGGTGCAGTTTTGTGTCTTCATTATTTGGGAGCAGAAGTTTCAAGATAGGGCTGGACTCCAGAGAGGATTTAAGCATTGCAACTCAACAGCATTAAATTTTAGGTACCCCAATATATTTAAAGTGAGCAACATACAGTAAAGGCAATTTCAGGGATTTCTACATATGCATGGGAAAAATTCCAAGACCAAAACTGAGAGTACAGAATCCTAATTGATTTTGGAAGAATGTTAGAATGGCTAGCATGTAACACRTTGAGCTGATTGACACAGTTCAACCTTGCTTGCTCCCCACTGCCTCCTCAGTCCAGCACCGGGGCCTCTTCCTTACAGGGAGTAAAAACTGAGCAGCCAAATCCTGCCACAAACCATCAGCTCAAACAATCCTTTCTTCCRGGAAGGAAAACACTGATATCCCCTCATGTCTGGAAGTAGACCACTTGCCTTATTAAGGTATTCTCTGCTTCTGTAAGCATGCAGACAACTGGGAAGAGGATCAGGTTTCTTAAATAATTATTAGMTGTAGAAATGTCTCCGTCTCCCTTCTTTTTGTCCAACCAGCTTACTCCTGTCTTTCTGAARTACTCCATARATATGAGATTACAGAYACCYATATAATCCTGGTAAAGTTGTTCCSGCCCTGTATGGATTGCTTAGCTATTTTGGAAACCAGAAGGTGAGGTTTTGTGATTTTGTATTTTTTCTAAAAATTCTGCTTCTTTTTTCCTGACTTGTCATCTGGAAGGTGACTGTTCATGCACAAATCTTGCAATATTATACCCAGTCACTGGAGCAGGGACTAAACTATTTCCACAGCACCTGGTAAATGGGCCAAATGCAGCAGTACATGAACTTACTCCTAGATGCATATTTAGTCCCCAGCAAATGAACATTCAAGTGGAAYAGCCTGGGCAGAGAAAAGTCTTACATGAAGTTCCTGCAGCCATTTACATCAAATTTATTTTTTTTCATCAGAGCACATATTTTTGCTTTCCTGACTCCTATATTCTGGATAAGGGCACGAACTCCTGAATACACGGATCATGGATCTGATTTGCCTCCACTCTAAAGCTGGTGAAARAATTATTATTCTTCTGATGTTCTTTGGTCTTACACATGAGATAAATGCCAAGTAGGTTRTAGCAACAGCAAAGCATAAGCTCACAGGTCAGCAAGTACTGAGAGAATTTAGACCTCAACAGGGYTCTGCTGGGATGTCTCATATATCAGTAACCTCCAGGATCTGACAGTCACCTATGAGTCTTCCATGCATAAATTATGTTCTATATTAAATAAATAAWTTTTTTWAAATCTGATTCTGAGATCATTAACACTTATTCCCCACTATTTTCCTCAAATTAATTYCTTGGGTTCCATTGAAGTTATGGGAAAGGAGACATTTGTCATACATACATGGGGATAAATAAGGAAAGAAGGCTGAAAACAGTGCAACATTTTCTTCAGTAGGGGTGAGTGGTGTCTCCAGCACTTCAGGGAGATCAGCTTATTGGTCCTGTTACAAAGTGTGTAAAGTGTTCATTAAATAATTCTACTTTCTGTCATGGGAGAGGGAGGAGGTGGAAAAGACCTTTTTTCCATCATGGCTTTGTATGATGACAAATATTTTACAATAAAAATTCACAAAGCCAACAATTCTAAGTGATGCACTCTCAAAGGGGTGATTTCTCTGTCCTGTTCTTGATTGCTTTGTGTTAGAGTTCAACCAATGTTTCATTGCTATAGGATAAAAGCTGGATGTGTCACCCAGGGATGTTTCCTTTCCATGCTGGGAAGTGAAGCAAAAGCCAACAGGGACGACTCCCTCCCCATCTCCTTGCCTGGATACCTTTTCCTTCCTCCCTGCAACCCAAGGAATAAGGGCTGCCCTTGACACTCCAACTTCTTGCTGTTTTTCACTCCTCTGAGCCCAGATTTGCAACTTTCCTCACTGTGTTCAATTGAAGGAAAATTGGAATCTAGGGTAGTGGTAAAGCTGATCACAATTTTTATACACATTTCATTGTTTCTTTCACAGCAGTCTTCAGTTCAACCTGGAGCAACTTAGATACCTTTGAAACTTCTCTCGTTTCTATTAAATTTTTTTGAAGTTGGCTATGGGTTCAAAATTGAGGAGAGAGATAAGGAGTATTGTAATATCAGCCTTTTTCTCTCAGGAAACTGCTCTTAGAAAAATATAAGCAACAGAACAAGAAAGAAGTAATCTAATTTGTTTTCTTCCTAGTACTTGTTATGTTGCAAACAGATGGCAATTGCTGCATATTGTTTGAAAAGTCTTTTATTTTATGAAGTACATATMATTTATATGGTAAACAAAATTATATGCTAACATATTTCTGTGGCATTTTCTTTCYTCTTTTTTAAAATCMAAAAAATAGCATGTATTTAAAATTCTTCAATTGAAAAATATGAGAGCACAGATAAAAMATGCAAAGAAATCTTGAAGAATTTTTTTTTATAGTTTTCATATGATTTTATAATAATTAGGAAGGCAGGAAATTACTTGAGATAGCTTTCTCCTTYTGTGCCTGACTCCTCCCAGGGTTTGAATCCCTCATAACATATCTGGAGCTCACCCATATGAGAAACAGCTGCAGTTTAACTTTGCAAATACTGCACTCTCACTTGCTGGGTAATGTTTTTTGAATAACTGCTTAGGGAAAAGGAAAGTGAAAATTCACCATTTTAATTATTGCTTTTAAAAGGCAGTATGGGAGTAGTTTAACTCATGAAAATACAAGGAAGAGTGTAAAATTTCATATTGTACTCAATATGGACATGGCAAGAGTTTTTTGTATGTTCAATATACAGAATATTAACAGGCAAATATAAGCAGGCTGTGCATTGATTAAGAAACAAATGTAGAAGATGGCAATGAAAACCTAACTCACAAATTCTATGGTTTCACACAGAATTTTTCTATGYCATGTAATTAACATTTAAATAAAGTAAGAGGCACTCTAAAAATGCCTGACCAGAAAAATCTATYTTATCCAGGAAAGAC
Source organism: Cardinalis cardinalis (assembly GCA_014549065.1). Taxonomy (NCBI): domain Eukaryota; kingdom Metazoa; phylum Chordata; class Aves; order Passeriformes; family Cardinalidae; genus Cardinalis; species Cardinalis cardinalis. Next base: position 2,024,448 of record JACDOX010000058.1, on the reverse strand, counting down.
AGTTCTATGACATTGCTGGTAATAAAGCTGGTAACAATTTTAGCAACACAAAGGTAGGGGTTTTAAGGACTAGATGTTTAGATAGGATTAGCAGAGCTCCCTCAACAGTTTTAAAAGCATATTCCTATAATAATTCGTCTTATAGAAATTGTCTGTCAGAAGATGTTGAAATACTGAAAACTCTCCCTAAAGTCTCTGCTGGACTGACCAATGTACAACTGCCATCAATGAGCTCATTTGTTATGACTATATCAATAAGAATTTTTGTGGGAGAGTCCTGAAACAGGCAGTTCATGACTGTGGGAAGTGGTCACTCTTTAAAATCTGTGGAAGCAAAGAAAGGAGAAGATGGCTGAACATCTTGTGTGCTTGGTGCCCTTTCTGGGGACATAAGGGTCCAATGTTGTTCTCAAATCCAAATGAAATGTACTGTCAATCCCACTGTCTTTATCCTAAATACAAAAATGTTGAGATTGTTGTATTTATTTCTATACTTACAGTTTTAGTAAAACCTGTTTTTAATCTGCATCTAGAAATACACCTACAAATTCATGAGCCCTGTAGGTTTWCTCTTTTATAAATAGCGTCTCACAGAATTTGCTAATTTTATAKCCTCATGTCTACTAGATGGTTTTTCTCCATTCTTTCTTGGGTCTTGCGCCCAGATCTGTGCCCATTTCAGTACTCAGCTTGTCACAGGAAGGAGGCTCCATGGCTATCCCTTAACAAAGCAGGACAGCATTCTGTTCCTGGGAAGTTCAGGACCCGTGTGGAAAAGGGTGAGACTGATTTTGGGTGGTTCCAGCCAACAAACAGCTAYGGTGTGGTTCTTCCACTGTGTGTGCCACCCAAAGCTTTTGGAGCTGCGTGCACCCTGGCAGGCTGTGGGTGACTGCACCTTGCTGCTGCCCTTGGATGATGGGAAGCCAAATTATTAGCAAGTCTGTCACAGTGAACCAGAGTCAYACCCTATAAACATCTCAAAATATTACTGTGGTTTGTGCCTGCCTTGCTGAGTGCTCAAAGATAACACCACATACCAGCAGGAYGCATTTCTCTACCTTGAAACCAACTTTTCAGAAGGAAGAGGGACACTGGGTATTTAACTGCTTGATTAAAAAAGAGACAATTGAAATATTTCCTCAAGAAATTAAAGGAGAAATGGGAAAGGTGAAATCAACAGGCTGACGGTTCTCTAGTTAACCAACCCTTGCAGAAATACATGTATGGAAAGGGATACATTAGAAGAATAAAACTGACTGGATCTGCCATGATGAAGGCTCAGGAGAAGAGGCTGCATTTGTAAGAGAAACTGGATCAAACATGAAAGTTAAATAGAAGCAAGAGACTTTTAATCTTTTTCTATTATTGACAGTAATTCCCCAAGTGAAAAACATAAACAGAAACCCTCCCAAATTTAAGGGAGGACCAAAATCATCTTATGTGACCAGTTTTGCTAACTTCTGAGTGCTTTGTTKACCTCAGTTACAAAACAGAAGCATATAAAACCTAAAAACTTTATCGGGCAAAAGATACAAAATAAAAAAATACAAGGGAAAGGAGGGGCAAAACCAGAAAGGCACAAACTTAACTAGCAAGGGGCTTAAAGAATCATTCTGCATGCCCTTTGGGAGCAGAGGAAAGAAAAGCAAGGGTAATTCCTCTACCCTACAGTGGGAGGTATAAACATGGTCACCACTGAGAAGAGAGCTGAAACTGAGAATAGCAAATAACAGCAAATAGAAAAGCCTATAGAAAAGTAGAAGGAGGGGAGAAAATTCTGGGCCTGGAGGTGATTGGAAATTGTATCACAGTGGTAAGGAAAACACAGAAAAAATGCTAAATCCAAACCATGTAGCCAAATGTAGAACTTGTCTTTAAAACAGAAAAGAAAATAGACCAAGAAATYGTGGACCATTCAACTAAAGTTGATGTTCTATAAAAAATTTGGGGAAAAATGATCCAATAATTTGTAAAAACTTAGAAACATTAAATAAGAATGATTGACAACTATGCCAATTCAATGGGAACTAGAGATTTTAAACAAAGTATTTCACTTTTGTTTCCTCAACAGACAGGCCTAGTTGACTTCAGTAAAGTTTTGACTACTTCAAAAGCCACACAAAAATGTGTTCTTTGTGAAACAGCTACAGAGTGAATGGCAAACTGGTTATAAAATGGCACCATAGGAAATATTGCAAATTGTTCACTTTTAGGATACAAGGCTGCTGTGAAATGGTACCTGCAGGAGTCTGTTCTGTGTCTATTTTGATTTGATATTTTCATTAATGAGTGAGGTAACAAAACAAAGATTAAACTTAATAAATCTGCAGAAGACATGATGCTTCAATGATCAGAAAAACTCCAAATAACGAAAAACCGAGGGGCGATTTCCATGTGGTWAATTTCTGTTGAAATGGTMTATTGCATATAAAAAGCTGATGGGRGTAACCCATTAGCTGATGGCTCTTAGGGAAAGGATCTGAAGCTATAGAAGGTCACATACTTTCTACAATCAAAAAATTTCATGCTATTGCAAAGCACATTTAACACTACCTTGGGCTGTACAAAGAGCATGAACAGCCTGTGGACTCATGAAGTAATCCTTCTGCTGTACCCAGCACTGGTAAGACCTCAGCTGGAATGTTGTACTCAGTTTGAAGCTCCTCACTTTAGTAAGTTCAGAGATATTAATATTCTAAAAAATATAATTTATGAGAGAAATGGGGGAAAATGCTATTAAGCATGAAGAAAAAAGGATTAAGGAGGAGCAAGGAAAGGAAAGTTCCGACTTCTGAGATTACTTGCCAAAAGAGATAGTGGAGTTTCCATCATGCAAGGATTTTAAGTATTCTTAGACAGATGTGTCAGGAAAGTCAAAGAGACAACTGATGCATTYATTCCAGTGAGGAATGAGCAAAATGGTCTGTTGGGAATCTCTTCCACAATCAAGCTACAGCTAAACTTGGAAATTCACTGATGATGTCCTTTTGTTCTATAAATCTGGAAACTGAGCATTGAGAACAAGGGAAAAATCATGACCAATTTAGTAATGAAGAAAAATTATCCTGATTTTTTTGGATGTGTTCATGACTCACAATTGACTGTTGTGTCAAATGGAACTTGTTCAGGTAGCTGGAAAATCACCATTCTGCAACCAGCATCTGCTGCATTGGTGACTGCCAGCAAATCAGAAGCAAGCTGGTGGAGGAGGTTATGCTAGGGGTTTGTTACTCTTAATATTTTAGTCTTTTCTGTTCTCCAATTCTTTAGGACTTTGACTTCTGATTTTTTTCCCAAAATTTTGGAGCAATTTTTGTAAAATCTTGGATGGAAAAGACTGGGTTACAAAAACGTTACCTAGCTAGGTTACTTCTACTGCTGGAGCAGTAATTCTGTTATGTCTTTTCAGGCACTTAAAAATGTAATTTAGAACATGAATACAGAAAGATCACAGTTATGTTGGCCAAATTGTCCTACTTCTATTCCCTCCCTTGTGAAATTCCTSGCCAGTTCACCCTGACTTGGGAGCCTGGAAGCAGGGCAGATGGAAGACTCCAGTAGTGCTCTGCTCAGTGACCCCAGCCCCTTGCCCCAGYACCTTCCACATTTCTGCAAGGATACCCTGAGGGGTCTCTGCAACCTCATCCAGCCCTTCTGTCTGCAGAAAACAAACACAGGAGACTTATTTCTAGGCTTTCCAGTTGTATTATTTTATGTAAAGGTGTGAATCCAGAGCTAGTTACTTCTCAGGTAAATGAAGTGAATTTCTGGTTTTAATGAAAGGCAAGGTTCTTTTTGTCTTGACAGCTAAAGAATCAGAATAAAATAATTTATTCTCTTTTATAATTTTAATGCCTTTTAAAATATTGTTTCTAGGAGGGAACAGGGTTTTCATATTTAATTTGGTGGGATTATTCAATACATTACTCTAACATAGCCTAAGGTTTTCAGCCAAAATGTGGAGGAAGATGGCTTCTGTCCCAAAGGCTTTTCAGTCAAAATGACAGAAAAACACAAGTGGGAAAAGAATATGTGCAAGAAAAAAGAGGTGCTCACAAGTAAAAGAACCAGAGTAGAGATGGGTGAATAACTAGCTGACTGTATCCTGATAGTTACTGATAATTATTATAGTCATTAATTTTTAATTAATTCTTTAATTGCATTTAACATTCCTAATGTCCTTATTTCCTTTTGCCTAATTGACTGCTAGAATAAGATTCATTGAATTCGTCTATTGAATTCCAGAAATCCTAATTCTCCCTTAGATTTTATCAGACCCACCTTGCCATTTCTATTTCATGTTTTGCCCCTTTCTTTTTAACAGCTTTTGCTCCTCACATACCACCTAAGGGAATTTTTTTCTGATTAGCTGTGAGGAATTTCCATTATCCCAACTTCCCTATTATTATAAGAGCACCCTTAACCCAAGGCAATTTGGAGTAAAATAAAATAGGGAAAGTATTTACAAATTGAAATAGAAATAACATTGTTGTGAACATCTTGGGAGGAGGAAAAGCGAATGAAGAGAAAACTATGTATTCTACCCACCCTAACACCTCGAGTACCTTAGAAATTCCAGCTGAAAAGCATTAAAATATTATTTAGCTTTCTATACATGGAGTTACCTCTCAGCTAACTCCTTCATCTTTGCTTTCTTWGAAGATGATGTCACCTTGGAATCATGCTTTCCTTTAAGTATCATCTTTGCACATCTCTTCAGAAACAGAATTTATTTCCTCCTCCTTATTCAGCCTCTATTTATTGCCAACTCAAATTAACAATGGTCTGAAGAAGCACTGTTTCTCCCACCTTCATGTTGTAAATGCATTGTCCTTTTGGCTAAGATTTGCCTCTTTGGCTGCAATCTAAACTGCTTGTCGATTAGTTGTGAGGCCAACCTCTCTTAGGTGGGGCAACTTAAAAATCCCAAGGTAGCATTTTCTTCAGTTAGAGCAAAGTGTAGATTGCATATAAAAGCAGAATTTGCTAATCATGCTTTGTGAAATGATATAATTGTGATGACAGTATGCAGAATTTTATTGCCTCTTGTTTCAGACCAGCTTTCACTCAAGAAGACCAGTTTGAGTCAATGACAGACAATTTAGGCGTAATTGCTCTTTAGCCCTGTCTGGGACAGGTTTGTTCTCTGTCCTGTTTCTTCAACTACTACTTTCAATGGCAGAACCTCCTCAAAGAATCCTTTCCCCTCTCTTTTCTCTACACTGTTCCACAAATAAGTGCCTGTGGCCCTGAGGCACACGGTGTCCTCTGTGCCTGGCATGGCTTTACAGGCTGCCTACAGGGTCACGTGTGTTTGAAGTTCTTCAAGCAGACTGGAAAACATATAAAAGATTAATTTATAGAAATGGAGCTATCTAGGTAAAATCCCTTCTGACAAGATCCACAAACATCAGTGTGTGTCATGGGGAGTTTTTCCAAAGTATTTGCACAGAGCATTGTGAGCACAGAGAAGACACAGGAAACCAACTGTAATCTCCGTAATTCACCCACCACCCGCTCATTACTTCAAAGTCTGTTGAATAATCTTTAATGTCTGTGGCTTTTTCAGGCTTTATCAAGAAGAGATAACTTAAATTTTCCATCWGACAGTGAAGTGCAATTTTTTAAACAATTAATTAAAAAAGAATTCTATCCCTGGGCAAAGGAGCCAATCTGTTTTTTGGGCAGGCATAGCTTCAAGGGTGGGGATGGAATTCACTTTTCTCCAGGCTTGCATTCAGCCCAGGGGTTACTGCATCTTTTTTGGGAGACAGAAGCAGTGAATTCTGAAACCCAAAATAATATATTGCTGAGATGTAATAGTGCCTGAGTGAGACAGCTACTTAGACAGGCCAGAAAAATCTGTTTTCATGGCAGAAAAGGCTGTCTGTGGCCGTGCTGAACAAGTGTTGTGGGCAGAGTGGGAGCTTCATGCAAAAGTTATTAGAGAAATTCTCCTCTTGTCTTGAGTCATGAGGCGCAGAAAGGACTCCCTTGCTTTCTAAATTCCTTCTCAGAGAGGATCCTGGGTGCAGCTGGATCCAGCCTTAGCCCCAGATTTTGTCAATGGTTTATGTCTAAAGGATTATTCAGGTGKAATTGAACCTTYATACAATTTTGTCCACAGGTCTAAGGATGCCAAACCTAATCTATATATATATAAATATATTAKTTATTTTAATTGATAAAAATAATTATAAAGATTGGGGGAAAATTATCTTAATCAGAATTATTTGCTACACAGTATGCATAGCTAAAATTACTAGTATAATGCACTATTTTTTAAGCAATATTGAAGCAATTACATTAAAGCTACCAAGAAAATTATTAAGGAGAGCTTGATGTTCCTCCCATACCAACACCATGGGCAAACACCTTTTGCTCAGCCTTGAGGAGTAACCCTGAGGGGTATTCTCACTCAGGTCACTCATAYCACTACTTGGAGTGATATTTTAGAAGTCCTCCCTGTGCAAAAGTGGGACTGGCCTTTTGGAGTATAAAGTGATGGGTGGTCAGTCATATGCATTTTTTAGATTATGTGATATCAGACTTAATAAGAAAAGCATGTTTTGTGCTGAAAAAGGTGCTCTTTTTTGTGCWAAAGGAGCTCTTTAGCTTATTTTGCTCAACACTCCTGGCTCTCAGTGCCATGTCAGGGCCAGCACAGCCTTGCTGCTCCCAGCCTCAGTCAGGGAGAGCATCTTGCTCTCATTCCTCATGGCAGGGTCTGCCAGTTTGGYCAAGCTGGTCTCAGCACTCTTCAGYGCTGAAAAGAGCAGACCCYCCTTGCTCAATCTTTTCACTGATCAGCAGACACTCCTTGCTCAGGCCATCACTGAAAAACTTCTAAGACAAATTTGAAGCTTCTGTATCCATGGTTAGGCACAGAGTTTTCTTACAACATGCTGAACTACTAAATGCAATTTTTGATGCAAAATTTCAGATGCATTTTCCTTCTTGCATTACCTATAAGTGAAGCCTTTGTTCACTATGCTTGTAGATGTTGGTGCCCAGATTCTCTTTACAACACACTTCATGTTCTTCAGGAGGTAGATTTTCCTTTGGCTGTGATAATAYCCCAAGGTGCCCCATGATAACTCAGCATGCTGCAACCATTTGGTCTCTGTGTTCATTATTTACTTGCCTCCTCAGTTTTTCAGACAAAAATTGTTATAATAAGGTAAGAGCAGGGAATTTGATGTGTTTGTTTCAAAGTATTGAGAGGAAAATATTTCAGCTGTTATGGCTAACCAAAATTATGACTAGCACTAAATTGCATTTAATGAACTGGCCCTTGATTAATCATTTCAGAAGGAAAAAACCTAAAATGTGTTTAAGCTACTGTATATACACATTCATTTCTATTAAACTTTATTCTTCCATTATTTGGGTTTTGGCTGGTTGACAAAAGTACATTTCTCAGAAAGTGCACAAATTTTAACATTTCCTTGCATAYTATATATATGAGTTTAACCACACACATAACATGCTTTTGAGATAGCTCTTTAACACAACAGCACAGAAGAGAGTGTCCAAATTATCTGAGCCAAATTAATCTTAATAATATGTCTCCAAACCCACCAAAGGTGCTCAGGGGAGCTACACAATATCAAGTGGGGGAGTTCAGTGCAGCAGTTGATCCATCARCCATTTGCAGTGGTACTAATAATCTCTTCTAACCTTCAGAAAGAAAAGCAGTAGCATGCAGGAAGAGRGTCCCTAAACTGGAACCTACAGGCTTTTAAGCACATATATCCATGTCATGTATTGTATATAATTGTTATTTATTAGCCCTGTAACCATGACACAAACTTAATCTATCATGATGTGTGACAAAAGTTGATTTTTTTAAAGACATAGCATTAAAAAATAATGGGAAAAGTACCTACTGTTATCTCCTCTTCAGCCTAGATATGTTTAAATAGCAAATCAGTATTTCTGCTTGATGGAGAGAGCTATGTTTTGAGGACAAAAGATTTCCAAGTCTGTAAGACTGGTTTAAAATTACTTTATTTTTTAATTGATTTATTTATTTGTTTTGCCTTTAATAGTGGAAGRATAAGTACCAGGAGCAACAATAAGAAAAAAGGTAAGAACAGCTTTTCCCATAATTCTGCTTAAGTGTGGAGTTTTTACATTTTTTTTAATTGAAAGAAGAAAAATCAAGGAAAGAGGAGAAAAGTGATCTCTGGTCATGAATAAAAGTTGTGTTCTTGGTGCTCCTCCAGGCCTGCTTGGTCCTGACTCTGAGAGATTGATGCTCTCAAAGTTCTGATACAGTTGTGGTTCTGTGGTTGCACATTCATGAATTCTGTYTGTTGACTCTTTTGTGCAAATGCCTCTGGGGAATTAGCTTGGGATAATAAAGAAACTAAAGTGACCACAGTTSTTTGCATCCCTTTTTCAAATGAGTCTTTATTGTGTTTTTGGTTGTTTTGKTTTGGTTTGGTTTTTTTCAGAAAAGCATTTGAAAGGGTGAATTTCACTGAAAACACAACATGGAGTGCAATCATCACTGGCATGTTTCATAGCACAGTGCAATTCACTGCTTCATTCTATGTCAAGACTAGTTAATTGCACAGTATTCCAGAGAAAAAATTCAAGAGAACCTGCAGTTAGACTCCAAACACAGGAAAAATATCTATCAATGAATACTTGATAAATCTCCCCTGCCCCCATCAGATTTGAGGGAGAATAAGTTATCATTTAGAAAATTTCCTGGTTTCTAGTTTAGCTTTAAGTCTGAATAAGAGATTTCATGCCCTTTAATTGTAATTATGTCATGGGCTGCTGAATCTATARGAAGTCTTTACTAGTATTAATGGGCTTTTCCAAAGTGATTTCATGCTGACAGAAATAATCATCACTGAGCTGTTTAGTCAAATACAGAGCTAAACACCAGTGTTAGCAAAGTTAGGTTGTTTCTGCACCAGCACTCCTGCTGGGATGGAAACTCTCCTGAGAGCAAATGTAGAGACCAAACCCAGAAAGTACAGAATCTTTTACAGACAAGGGGTGGGGAGAAGGATAGTGATATTCAACACATTTTCAGCAGTAGCTGAAAATCATACCTACAGCTTTTAAATTTGGAAAGAGAGGCAGGCAGGGAGTTAAATGAGTCCAGGCCAAAAGTCAAGGAGCCTGGAGGATTGGAAGTCTGAGCAGGCTGTAGAGGAAAAAAATTCAAGGGTAAAGGAAATTCTCTTTTTTGTGGAGATTTCTGAAACTTTATACACACACGTAGTCCAATTAGGATCTCAGCTAGATTTGGGGCATCTGAGACCCCCTGTGCACAAATGAATCCTGTAGTAATCTTGGGAAATAAGGGCAAACATATCCTTATGGCTCTGTTCAAATATTAGCCAAAAATAACTCCCAGTACATCTTTATTTCCTCATTAGTAATTTTATTCAAAATTGTCCCCTGCATATGATACAATGAACTTCAAGAAGAACAAGGAAAATTATAGAGTTAAAATGCCATTTGTAAAGTTCTGCGCATATATATTCTATTATGTGAATCTTTTACTTTATAGTCATGTTTCATTATTGCACATTAAAAWAATTATAAAAATGRGTCCTCTGTGAAAGACATACTCCCATGTGGTAACTTGGACATACTTCACTTTCCATTATAAATTGRTAATTGTAGTTTAAAATTATAAGTGGTAACCTCTGAATTGATCTAATGCAGTAAATTACTATTTTTACCTAATTATGATCCACATATGGTTTTCTTCTTTGGATGATGAAACATTTTGGTCATTGACACCAGATTGCCTGAAAGAATTGCCCTTTTTACGAGGACTAGAGCATAATTTGCATAGAATAAGGTGAAATCTCAGACTTGTCTACCTTTTGCAGAGGAATATCCTGTTTTATAGTTTAAAGACAATTCTTAGGCACAAAAATCCAGATTCATAAAGGGATTTGCGCATGACAACCTCAGCACTGCTACATCACTGTTGCTTTGGCAATGGACTTTACAGTCCTGCACCAAAGGCAAAAGTTTTCTTTCCAGATTTTGAAAGTGTTACCCTCTTTTGGCTCATGTATCTTCATACWTTTTCCCCCACATCTGCATGTTTAAATTAAAAAACAGTTCAGGTCAAGTGTAATTACTGGAAGACCTTGGCTCCTCCAGAGTAGCAGAGGACAAAACTCAGCTACAATGATTAACTCTTAATGTAAATTTTGGTGACACCCCCAGCCTCAGCTGAGCTGCTGCTGGCAGTTAAAGCTAATTAGTCATTACTTGGCAGCATGAGCACTTGCAGACAATAACTGTTGATTTTTACACTCTTATGGTGCAAGAACTGCTGCTGTCTCAYGAGAACAGGAACACAGATCCATGTGGCAATGTGGTAAAACATTGTGTAGGATTTCCTGACACCTCTTGTGTGCAAAGATGACCACCCTGGCGGGTAGGATGCAAGGTCTGAAAAATAAAGGGATTTGGGAGTCTGGTGAATTTTGTGTAACCTCTTCATCAAGACAATGGCATCTCTGGGAATGTGCCACAGTATAATTTCAGCACAATAAAGCTTTCYAGGGAAGGTTTAAGGTTCTAGCTGTTGGGCAGGAATTCTGTGAAATGGTCCTTGCAGTTCAGTTTTGCCTCAACTCCATCATGGGCAGCAAAGCACCTTGGATCTTGTACAAGTTTTCTGAACTCAGGTTATGGAAGAAACTGATATTTGAGTTCTAAGCATGCTGTTTGCCTGAGCAATTTTTTCCCATTCCTTGAAGCCCCAGCTCCAGCAGCATGTCCTCAAAGTGCCAGGAAGCACTGCTGCTGAAAGGAAAAGCTGTCTTTGTCCTCTCTTTCACCATTTGCTGTCACTTATCCCATCCAAGGAGAGGTTTCTAAGGGAATCACCAGCAGTTCTTGCCAGAGATTCCAGGCAATCAAGTGATGACTCAAATGGCATTTGTGTGATAACACTGAAGAGAGCCAAATCTGTATGGTAAGTGACAACTTTYAGCACTGGAAGGGAGACTTTTATAGCAGGATGAGTGAGCCAACCCATGGGGGTGTGCTCCATGCAGTGACTCAGGAGTTTGCACTTTGGAAATATTGCACTACCCACATATGCTGCATTGCACTACATGTAGCTTTAGAAGGCTGAAAACATTTATCCTTTCTACACTAAAATATTTTGTCATTGAAAGGACACTACTGACATATTTTCCACAGTAAAAAAATCTCTAAAACATTTGGAATCTATTTGGAGCTACCGTGTGATCCCTTAGTGCCGAGCTGGCTTGATTATTAGGATGCTGGTGCATGAGTATATTGGATTGTTGAAGAAATGGTTCAGTGCTAGACCTGTTAATGTGGGAATTAGTAATCTCAGAGATTGGGAATTAGTCATCACAGAGCATTGGGATTTGTGAAAACATTAAAAATCTGTTTGTTTGTGTTGGTTTGGGGGGGGTTGTTTCTTTTTTTTTCTTTTTTTTCTTTGTTGGTTGGTGTTTTTTGTTTTGGTGGTTTTTTTTTTAGTTTGGTTGTTTTTTCTTTTTTTTAGTTTGTTTGCTTGCTTGCTTGTTTTTTAATTTAAAAAAAAAAGGAAAAAGTAAAAGAGGTTTAGAAGCTAACTGAGGTGTAGGAAAAGCCAGTCTGAGCTTTTGGAGTTACACAGGATAGCTGGAGGTGCTAGGACTGCCCTGGTCATGAAAAATGATATTACGCAGGAAAGTCAGGTGTGTGCATTTATTGCACAGAATTATTGATATCTTCCATGAGGCCTTATATTTCACAACAATTTACATGAGCTGRATAGTTGAGACTATGTCTGGTAAAGTGCTTGAATTTTACAATCCTGAAATTTCAAATCCTGTAAGGGTTGGAACCCACACCGCACGAGAGAAATTTATCAGCAGAGATTTATCATTTTGCGTATCTTCCAATGAAGACAAATGGCAGGCACTCTAGAAAACACTTAKGCTGGGTGGGACAGATGGTTTGTTTATCTCTCTTTCACCTGCATAATCTACTTATCTCTAGAAAAGCTGTCATATTTGCTAAAGGCTCCACTGATTCCCTTTCCTCCTCATCCCCCTTTTCATCCTATCCCCTTGAGGGGAAGATTTATTTTCTCTTTAAAACAGCAAGTCTAGGCCTTATACCTGCTACATAAGCAAGAGATAGTCCTTGATAAAGTCCTTTGTGTCCTATAYTTTACAGAGTAGTGTAAGAATGGTTGGTTTTACATTGGTTATACCAATAAAATATGAACATTTTTTCAGTTTTTACACCTGTACATCATGATCTCTTATACAATGCTTCTTTTCCTCTAATGGGTCATGAAAATGTAGTTTCATTATGAGTAATATTATGTTTGTTTTCTGGCCTAGAAACACTGAACTCCAGAGAGATGAGGTGGCTTTCCCAAAGTTCCAGCCTACCTGAGATGGYACAAAGGGTCCCTGTGCCATGCCCTACCTAATGCTGTGGACCTGATGCTTTTATCTTGTTCTTTCTTTTCCATCCTTTCTCTTACTCCACGGAATGAACACTTAGCTTTTCACTGAGTGGGGTACATGCTTTTCACTAACACACAAAGTTTAAAAACAGCACAGAGAAATAACAGCACTACGTAAAATCCCAGCTCTGGTGACCCAAGCCTAATGAAAAGGCAGTAGCACTAAAAAGATTGGGAGGCTTTCAAGAAATTAGGTTTGGAGAAACTGGCTGGAAACATTGATTCTGAGACCAAAATCAGTCTTTGTAAAGATGGCAATTCTTTTCATATCATAAAACGTCTGTCTAGAGGGCTGAGCTATGCCCGGAGACGCTGAAGACTTCTGACAAATATCTACARAATTACATCTGCGGTATAGAGCGTGTGAAACCATGATCTGTGCAAACTCTCTCTATTGCTGTTGGATCTGCAATCAGTCCTCGGACAGTCTAGTTATTTCTCAAGGCAGGGCACAGCAGAACCATTGCTCTTCCCCAGATTTKTTTCCACCATAATTTTTATTTTTTTCATGTCTTTTCTGTTTGTTTTTTTTTTCTTTCTTTTTTTTTGGCCTGGAATCTCACAGTACCCACCATGTACAATGCTTTTTGGGGGGTAAAATGGACCACTTGGTTCAGAATGATCTCAGAGCTCTTATAACACTGTACAAAGATTAGTGCATGTATAAAAGGAGCTCTCTAAACTTGTGTTAACTACAAATAACTTAATCAAAATAATTACAATCCAAACTATAAGTATAACCATATCACTCATTCTAGTAGGATAACCACATCACTCTTTCTGGCAGGATAACCACTTATAATCTGCCAGGATTGTCTCAAGAGATGAGGGATAAAATATTTTTTGTGATTCTGTATCAAATATACCTCAAATTTTCATTTGCAGAGGCTCAAACTAGAGAAATGTTGTTCAGTAAACATTAAATCAAGCATTCACCTAAAATGAACTCGTTAATGTACCATAAAAAGATACTGATTCTCTGAAGTTAGTGGAGGTGTCCCACACCAATGATTCCCATTCCCTGTGTTATGGAAGGATGCATGAAAATCCAAAACTGCTTATTTTGAGGGTGTCTTTGGAGAAAAAGAAATTGCAGTCTTGAGAAAGAAGAATTTATTCCTAAAGAAAAGATGGGTTTTAGAAGTAGAAGAAATCTTCAAGGCTTCAAAGGACTTGAAGCCTTTAAAAAGTCCTCCCTCCTCACAGAAAAAAAAAAAGCCTTTTGGAGGAGCTAGATCACCTAAGACAGATTGGAATTGTTTAATGGGCGAGTGAGACTCTTCAGGGAAATCTGAGCTTAGTCTGAGTGTTGTAGGAGGGGAAAAGCCTCAGCCAGGATACAGATCTCAGGAGAAGGGCTGAGAGGCTCCTTCTCATTGGTGAAGGAGTTAAAGGTTGGTGGGGTTGAAGTTGGAAATGTTCAGCCAGAGTAGGAGGACTATGAGGATCTCAAGGTGGACAAACTGGAATGTCAATTGTGTAGCTTGAGGAAAGGGCTATAAAAATACTGAAAGGAAGCCAATGATAATTTAAGAGCTGGATATGGTTTGAAGATAAAAAGATAGTGGAACATTTCCTCAAAGACAAAAGAAGCTGTGGAGGGAAGCTGAAACATAGTCTGGGGTGGGATCCCCTGGGTTCTTTTCTCTGGGCCCTGTCATCTTAATTCCATTTGATAAATGCAATGAATTCTATCTTAAAAGCAGATGATATACGTATCAGAACTTTTAATTTTTATTTTTACCATGACCTAATTGCTTGCTAGAAATCCCTTTTTCTAACAGTTGGGAACCTTCTAACTTTTATTTCTTCTGATTTCTAATTTCTGGCTGCCAGTTCTCCACCAGTCTTTATGTTCTTAAAATGACACTGCTTTTAATACAGTAGGTCTTTTCAGCCATTGTGTGTGTGTGTGTGGTGTGTGTTAATTGGGTTATTTGGTTAATTGGGCTTTTCATTTACAGGGGCAAATTTCTTAAAGTCTTTAGCTGCCATTTGGTGTCCAAGCTGTATATTCTTTAAATCCCTAAATTTCCTTCTTCCTTTTGTTTTTCTCTAAATATATGGATGATAGTTTAGGACACTGAAGTGCTGGAGCATGTCCAGCAAAGGGTAACAAGGCTTGTGATAGGTTTAAAAAACAAGTCTTAGGGCTGAGGGAGCTGGGCTTGAGAAGTCTTGAGAAGAGGAGGCTCAGGGGGAACCTTGACAACCACCTGAAAGGAGATTGCAGTGAGATGGGAGCTGGTCACTTCTGYCGCGCCTGCAGTGAGAGGAGCAGAGGAAATGGCCTTAAGGCAAGAGAGGGGAGATTCAGATTAGATATTGTAAAAGAAATGTTCATTGTTAGGGTGGTCAGGCACTGGAATAGGCTGCCCAGGGACATGGTGGGGTGACCATCYCCTGGGGTGTTTAAGAGGAGTCTGGATCTGGTTCTGGATGATGTGGTTTAGTAGTTAGGGGCTTTAGTGGTGGTGCTGGGCTGATGGCTGGACTGGATGGTCTCAAAGGTCTCTTCCAACCTCGATGATTCCATACCTCTAGTCTCCTAATGGTGAGGTCTTCAGCAGTTTAGTTTTGTTCATATTCCCTTATGTGTGACTAAAATAGTTCCTCCATTTGTTCTAGGGCTGCATCTCCTTTCCACAGCAGTGGCCCACCACCTCACTGTCACCCACTGATAAAAAATTGGACATATTTCCTCATCTTCAGCTCTTTCTAAACGATGCAGTTTGTGCTGCCTAATTTGATTTCAGTCCTTATCTATGATTCTTACTCTCAACCAGCTTTTTTGTGTGATGTTTATTATGACTATGTTTATATAAAATTTTGAGGTTGCACCAACAGATTTTATAAAAAATTCCTAATTAGCATTTTTAAAAAATATTAATTCATTCTGTGATTAAGCAAACTTGTAGCTGAATTCAAAATATGGGTTTTTTAGATTATATTTCCCAGCTTTTAAAACTGTCTCTTACTTTCCCTCAGCTCTTTCYTCTACAATCCCCAGTTACTATGGCCACTAGTAATTTCTCATTAAAAGCATTTTACTGGCATCCATGTAGATGAGAAATGTCCAATGTTGTGCCAGTATGTGTCTGCATCTTGACTGAAAAACTGTGAAATGTCTCTTTTTTTTTTTTCTGAATAGAAYTCCTTAGCCATGTTCCTGAGAACATTTCTTATCAACACAATGGTTGAGCAGCTGAAAACACGGCAGGACACGGCCTCTTTCCAGGCGAGCTCACACAAAGAGGGAGGATCAGGACTTGATGTACACACAGAAAAGGTTAATAACAAAGCAAGAGTTGGACTCTCAAATCCCTGCTGAGTGGTCTTTCTTCTCCAGTTTGTTGTGCATCASGGGAAATATCAGTCACACCTGTACAGAGACACTGAGACATCTGGCCCAAACGAGGCATCTCTGGTTCCAAGCTCTTCTACCACTCTACCCCTAAACTGACTTCTTCAATAGGACTTGGGGAWTTTTGA
This sequence comes from Cardinalis cardinalis, assembly GCA_014549065.1. NCBI lineage: Eukaryota > Metazoa > Chordata > Aves > Passeriformes > Cardinalidae > Cardinalis > Cardinalis cardinalis. Next base: position 2,008,466 of record JACDOX010000058.1, on the reverse strand, counting down.
CATTTGATCCTCCCTTCTTCTTTCTCTTGGCATTGCTTCAGTCACAGTCCCTTGTAAATTAGTTCAGTGCTGGATTTACCAAGCTTTTAAGCTGTGCAGGGAAACATTCCCTACAGACTTCTTATTCTTCAGCTACACTCTTTCCCATTATTTTATATCTCTTCTTCCATCAAAATCTCCCTGAAAACATTTTTTGTAAAGGGTCTTTGTTTTGTCTGCTAAATCCCATCATATAAATTTAACTCTACAATGCAACTAATTCAAAACCAACAGACATCTTGWGAAAATACATAGAAAGAAAAAAATCCAGCACTGACTGCACTGAGCATTGCCGAGCCAAGAAGCATATGTTTCTTCTCCAATTAATTTTATGTCTAAACTTTTTTCAAAGGAATTAGAGCAATAAAACATATGAACTTAAACTCATAAGCAGTCTCCTTTCCTGACTGTATTTTAAGAAAAAGTAGGATGTGTTTCTGTTGTTGTTAAAAACTTCTGATTAAAAAATTAGAAAGGAAAATGTGCACTGAACATCTGGCTTTCAGTGAGGTCTTGCTGTCTCCTATTTTTTCCAGCTGTGTTGGCTCTCTACTTTGATGGGTCCTCACTCAAGCATCCCTGAAGATCATTTTCCTACTGATTGGATGTCCCTTGGCTGTCTTCCCATTTTGAGAAGAGAAAGTAGGAGCGGATACCACACATGAACTTGGCTTAAATGGGACTAAACTGTCCCCTCCACTTTCAGGCACATCTGGAATGAAGAACTTGAAAGTATAAATAAAACCCACAAAAAGCAAACAAGAAGTCTCACTCAGGCAGCTATGTCTACTTATTCTGGAGAAGCAGAGCTGTCTGAGTACCCTCACCTATTCTTCTGAGCTCTGCACTCTCCTGACCAGGACCAGCTGGGAGGAAATGGAACCAGGTTAAAGATTCATCAATAAGCAGATTAAGAGAAATGTAGTCTGCTGAGCAAGAGGCTGGAAAGGAATATGGCTTGATTTTTTTTTTTTAACTGTTGAAGGCTATCTTACTTCTCAGGTTTTTGCTTGTATAAATGACATCATACTGTCCTCAAAATTTCTACTTAGTTCTCAAAGTACTGCTTTTTAGTCCCTCACCTATGGCTGACAGCAATTTCTGAAGTCTCAGGGAAGTTTCTCTTTAAAGGATAGAACTGAATTTAAAAATCTCAGTTACCCAAGGGTGGAAATAGCTGTTATGATCAGCRTTCCCATAATTTTAGCTGGGATTTCTTAGGCAGAAATATGCATTCTACAGCACATGTGAACATGACACATCTGGGAAGGGCTGTATAAAAAAAGTATTGCTKACCTGGGGCTGTGTAGTCTGACTTCAATGGGGTCTTTTGGGTTTATGTTACATACTCAAGTTATCAGTCTTCTACATGTGCAGCCGGGTAGAAAAAAGGCACAGATCCTTTAATTACAAATATGATTTAACTTAAATTACAGGTGGAAAATTGCACATATTTAGAAAATGTAAACATATGACAATWGTATTTAGTCTCCTTTAATTTGGCTTCCGCAACAATGATCAAAAAATTCAGTTTTCTACATTGTAATTTCAGTTTGACCTACAATGTGTTTTCTAAGAATAGCAGCTTGTCTTAATATGAACAGATGGATAATGCACAACCAGTTTGTAAGCTGTTTCAATGATTATTCTTGTTAAAAATATTCCTATACTTCAAAAACTGCATCTGTTGCATTAAATCTCATGGTAATTATCTTTTGTTCCCACTAGCTGAGCTTATGCTGGAGACAAGTGACCGAAAATGYTTTCTGACTGTTTTAGAGGATGACAGCAATGTTCTTAGCCTGAGCAGCGCCCTGAGAAGAGCMTGTGTAATACAATATACTCCTCCTGAATTTAGGTATTCTGGTAGGGATGGCCTTATGGTCTGCCATTGGCAAAATGGCCTTGATAACAGTGGCTGTAAAGTCAGAAGGGCTTGGAGATGTGACAGCTGAACGGGACACCCACAACGGTCCAAGCTGACATGGTGGACTGACCCTGGCTGGATGCCCAGTGCCCACTGAAGCTCCTCTATCTCCCCTGTCCTCCACTGCACAGGGGACAGGAAATATAACAAAGGGCTCATTAGTTGACATAAAGGCAGGGACAGATCACTCAGCAATTACCATCATGRGCAAACAGACTTGATTTGGGGAATTTAACTGAATTTTTGACAAGCAAATCAGAGTAGGGTACTGAGAAAATAAAGTCAAATCTTAAAAACCTTCTCTCCTCACCTCCCTTCTTCCCAAGCTCTGCTTTGCTTGTGATTTTTCTCCAGCTTCTCTCCAGTGGTGCAGAAGGATGRGCAAAGGGAACAATGGTCAATTTATCACATGTTGTCTCTGCAGCTCCTTCCTCCTCAGTGGAAGGACTTATAATTTCTTCCTTATTCCAAACTCCAGTTTGGAGTTTCCCCCATGGGCAGCAGCTCTCCACACACTGCTCCAGCATAGGTACCCCACCAGGGTCACAACTCCTGCCAGGAAACCTGCTCCAACATGACTCCTCTTTCCACAGYCCCACAGCTCCTGCCAGGAGCTTGATCCAGCACAGGCTTCCAGTGGATCAGAGCCTCCTTTGGRCATCMACCTGCACTGTGGGTTCTCCATGGGCTGCAGGTGGATCTCYGCTCCCCTGTGATCCTCCATGGGCTGCAGGGGCACAGCTGCCTCCCCATGGGCTGCACCAGGGGCTGCAGGGGAATCTCTGCCCTGGCACCTGGAGCAMCTCCTYCTTCTCCCTCCTCACTGACCTTGGTGTCTGCAGMATTGTTCCTCTCACATGTTCTTCACTCTTTAGCTGCAATTGTGCAGGGATTTCCCCCCCTTCTTAAACATCTCATCCCAGAGGTGCTACCACTGCTGCTGAYAGACTTGGCCTTGGCCAGTGGCGGATCCATCTTGGAGCCTGCTGGCATGTGCTCCATGGGACATGTCTGAAGCTTGTAGCAGCTCCTCATGTAAGTCTCCCCTGTAGGCTCCTGTTACCAAAATGTTAACTTGCAAACCCACTAGTGTTCAAGAGGAAGCTGATTGGTGTACAAAATATTAACCAGAAAATACAGAGAGGTGTTTTAGGTTTTGGGGTTTTTTTAAACAAAGGAGAAGTCAGTGCAAAAGGAAATAAGGATTTTTTTTTTTTTTTTTTTTGTATGGAGAGTGTCCTTATAAAGGAAACAGCAGCAGC
>JACDOX010000058.1:1971752-2005226 GCA_014549065.1 Cardinalis cardinalis | reverse complement strand
GCTGCTGGTGTGGGGTACCAGCGTCACAGTGCTGCCCTGCCCAGACACAGCACCCTCCTGTGAGACACTGCCAGGGGTAGGTGCACCCAGCTGATGGGATGGTGGCATGGGGCTGCATGTGAGGACCCACCTGCAGGACCTCTTGGGGCTCTCCTGCCAGGTTGTGGGGGTGGTGTGGGCACACAGAGCRGGAGCACTCACTCCTCCTGCTGCTCCAGGGCCAGAGGGGGTGTGTGCAGGGATGGGTGTGTGTCTGTGCCATCRATTGCTGCTTGTGGTTAGCAGTGTGCAGGTTGTTAACAGCTGGGGTAAGCCATGCAGGGCTGTGATTTCTCTCTTGTGTCTTAATCTATATTTCTCTCAAATGATTGCTGCTTTCTGCCATTAATATATCAATAGTTTATTTTGATCTTGAGCTGGTTTAAAAACCCTTCCTCCMAGTAACAAGCGACAGGACAAGAGGAAATTGGCTCAAGTTGCACCAGGGGAAGTTTAAGTTGGATGCTAACAAAAAATTCTTTGTGGAATGGGTGGTCAGGCATTAGAATAGGCTGCCCAGGGAAGTGATGGAGTCACCAGGCCTGAAAGCATCTAAAACATATATAGGTGTGGCACTTAGGGATGTGGTTTAGTGGAGCAGTGCTAGGTTTGTGCTTAGACTTGGTGATCTTAGAAGCCTTTTTGAATATAAATGACTCTATGATTCTGTGATTCTATGAATTAAAAATGAAGATCGATAAGAGCTAACCTACTTGAATGAGAGGYGGATATCACACAGGTGATGGACATCAGATGACTCCAAATAAATTTGGAGACTCTGARGTGTTCAGTGAGGTAATGCAATGGTAATAAACTTGTCATTTCCCTCTGATGTCTGCTACTTGAATTGAATGCATCATGTAGGAAGGAAAGCATTCACCAAGAACTGTTGCCTGATTTTTCTGCAATTTTATATTTTAATAATTTGATTGAGTGGATGTGAAGAAAGGAACAGAATAAAGAAAAAAATGTAAGGTGAGCAGAACTGCGATCGAGCAAGGACTCTTTGCCTTCTGTGACAGCCTGTATGAATAAAGTGCACACGCAGTGTGAGCAATACTTTGCTGTTTCTATCAGCTCAACCTCACCCCCCTTCCCCTGCCAGACTGCGAATGAATCCTGTGACGTGGCCAGAGGGATGTGGATTGTGTTTTTAAACCTCACAAGCGTTTCCTGGGGTGGGTGACAGGCTGGAGTCCTGCAGCGGTAGCAGAAGCCAGGGCAGGTTCCTTGGCCAGCAGGGACTCTGAACATTTCTTGCTATTAACTATAGGAAAGGGCAAGATTATAAAGGGCAAATGTGAAACAGAGGAAGTAAAGATATTTCAAAACCCATGCACAGCATGTCTAAAGCAGGCCAATGAATTTTGTTTTCTAGTAGATAGCCTTTGGAGGGCTGATAGACATTTGCAGCCTGCCTAGAGAAGGTCTATTCAGAAATACACCATCAGAGAGTCTGTGATGGCTTTTACATACATATATAGCTGAGAAATGAGCTCTATAATGTCCAATTAAAATAATGAATTTAAAAACCCAGGTCAGCTGAAAACAGAGTTCAGCCCAGAAATGGACCAAGAACAAAGCAGAATTATTTCAAACCTGATGAAATAAAAATGAAGGGTAAATGCTGTTTCTTTATTTCACACGAATCAGCTGTATAATTTATTTTCATGTTATGTGATACAAATTAGTGATGGTAGAACTTCATCATATTTGACATTTACTGTGTCATAATCATCACAAAATTTGGGTGCAATTCCACATCCCATTATCTTGGCTTTGCACTGGAAGATACTTTTCTGGTTTTGCAATTTTGGCTTTAGATGAACTGGAAAAATTGTATAGAGATATCCTTGAAAATGTGATCAAGGAAAGCTGATTTCTTGTTTCTTCCATGAAGAAACTGAGTTAAGTCAACATTTCTTCTTCCAAGAGAGCAAATTTCTTGTAAATTATCCTAACATTATTCTAATGTTACCTATTTGTCTTCAAAAGCTGCCAGTCTGTTACATATGCCTGTAAAAAGTCACTTCTAAAATTCACAATTTAAGCTATAGAAAGCAACTCAGTAACTCAACAAGTTTGGCTGTACCATTGCCTCCTTTCCATCCTCCCCAAAGATCCAAAGGAAGTAGTTATGAATTTTGCCTGAAACTTGCATAGATGTTTTTCTACCTCATTTGGCTTCATGAGTTTATGGTAGATCTGGAGGAGGATGTGCCCTCTCAAAGCACCAGCTGCACATCAAAAGATTTGGAAAACAGCCTGGGAAAGTGAAAAACTTGGACATATGGATATCTGATGTTACTTGGGTGCAAATGTTTAACAATGTCACAGGCTCCTTTTGAGGACAMAGGTAAGAATCTCCCCTTTGCAGTTAAAAGGTGATGAAATGAAAGAACAAGGTGGCAGATCCCTGCTTGTAGGCRCTGCATGGTTTATGCAGCACCTCATCTGCTGTTACTGGTTTTGGTTTCCTGTCTGCAGGTAACATTGTGCAGCAAACTGTGTCCTGCTCTCTGTAACAGATGGCCAGGTCCCMCAGAGGGATTTGGGCTTGTAACCAATAATGACATTTCAGAGCAGCAGCAGCAGCAGTGTGCGTGTGGTGTATTGTTAGATGCAGTGTAAGATGCACGAGTTGTTTATTATAAATTGAGGTCCCTGGTGCCTTTTTTCAGTGGTTGTCCAGGAGGAAAGGTTAAAGATCTCACATGTTCCCTGTCTACCCTGTGTCTCCACAGCGTAAGAAAAGATTGATCTAGGCAATGCTTCTTTTCTCAAGAGAGGAGCCCTGTTGGCCAGTGTTATCTATTGTTCTATGAAATGACCAGTTTTGTTGAGGTTTTGTTTGCAAAGTACACAGAGCAAGCTAGTTAGCAAATACAACTTTTTTTATTTCCCTCTTAAAAATCCAAGTGAAGACTACCTGAATCAGCTTTGTGTGATGTGAATTTAATTACATTRTTTCTTCACTTGGTTTTCCAGACTTTTGGGTGAGACTTGGGTGAGATATTATGCCTTGAGGAGTCAAATCTGGCCAAAGGGTGGGTGGCAGAAGTTTATGTATCATGCTTTAGTTCACCAGCCAGTGCCCTGGGGTCAGTGAGAAGGCTTTGGATAATGCTGTGAGGTTGTGTATGCATGGACTGGATGTGACCTCAAATGTTTCTGTGCTACCAGCTGGTAARTGAGCTGTACACACAATATTACAGTTTGGATTTTCTTTGCACAGGGTGCTCCACCCCCTCTCTAGCTCTGCCAGGACAAAAACTTTGTGAGAACATGGGAAAGCATTGTGTACAATGAAGGGAAGGAAAAGGGGAGCCAGTGAAAAGGAARGTCACTAATTGATATTTTGGCGTGTAACGAAGATTTTCATAGATTGCACATCTGTACAAAACAATAACTTCATTAATCCCTCTGAACTGTGTCCTCTATTGTTCTCATCTTTAACTAAAACCTTTGCCTTTAGGAATTAGGCCAAAAGATCACAAGATTATTRTTCCATTATGGACTACAGATTTTATATGTAGATTTATATGTTAAAATTGCCAAATTAATTCATGTGTCATTATTTTTTAAATCTCAAATTGGGTCTTTAGTCTGTGGCTTGGGATAACATCATGAGGTCTCTAAACACAAAAGGGAGTGCTTTGGAATGCAAAGTGCCTGAATACTGACGTCAGACCATCATGTTTCAGGTTGCAAATCAATATATCTTTTTGAAGTATCTGTATTTGAAAAAGTATTTGCATTTGCAAACTTTAATTTGCTTTAAATTAGTAACTGTAACTGAAAGAAAATGGCAATTTCATGACCAAATTTTCACCAAGTCCATAATGTTGGAACTGAAATGGTAAATTTCAGCAAAGATAAACTTTTTAATGTCTATGTAACATTAGAGAGATTAATGTACTGAAAGCAAACAACGGCATTGTTATTTCTTATCGTGTCTTTTTAGGGTACCTGGGAGAAAGACCTCAATCATTTTGTTCTTCTCCTTGTAAATATAGTGGCTGCTTAGATAACAGTCCTAGTTCTGACATTCCTTAGCAACATAGTGGGAAAACACAAACATGGTGCTTCATCAGTCGTCCCTCCTCAACTGTGCTCCAAGGGCGTTCAGAGGACATGTTCTCAGACAATCATGGACATGCAAAAGGGAACATGCAAAAGTCCACATCTGCCCATGAGGCACATACAGCTGGAATCTGCCCTACTGGCATCATGATTGCAAATTTTGACAGAGTTTGGGCAGTGTGGGAGCTGCTCACCCAAAAGATTGGGCTCCTTGTGTGGCATGTGATAAGGAAGTGATATTTCCACTTCTTGCAAGAGGCAGTCCTGATGGGGAAGAAAAGTTGTTTTGTTGTAAGTTGAAAGAAAATGACTGCCCTGTGAATGTAAGAAGCTAAAATTGAGGGATTAGAGACATGGTACACATTACACTTGATTCATTTATGGAGCAGAAGTCAAGGAATGAAAAGTCTGTTGGAGTTCAGATGGAAATCTTTACATTTTCGAATGATGGCCTACTTTCCTCTAATTCTTTTAAGGGAAAAATGACACCACTCAAGGCAATATGTAACAGTTTTTTTTCTTCTAGAAAAGTAGAAATTATATAATTCACACCAAGCAYGCATGCTCATAATTCTTTTTGGAATAAAAATCTTTAATAGTACACAAATATGTTTAAAATACATTAATTTAGACATAACTTTTATTGCCAAAACAGGGTAGATACTTGACATGCATTGAGTTCTATATTGATAATACCAATTATTCCTGTGGCATATTGACAAAATCCCTAATCTTGAATCTACTTTTCCAAATCCTACTTGTTCTTTTTAGCTTCTAATATGTAATGAGTCTATGGCTATAATAAGAAAACCACCAAGATGYATTTCTTTGTTTCATTTGTCTTTATTTGACATGTTGCAATAGGGTATTATTTTGGCTTTTAATAAGTCAGCTTTTGTTCTTTTGAAAAGTATTTTCTTTTTATCTGGTGTCAGCATTGATTAGTCTTTGCTGTGTTCAAGAATACTTTTTCTTATCACCTCCCTCAGGTCTAAATGATGAATATGCAAAATTATGATGTTCAGTAGTGTCAAATGCATTAAGCTGGGAACCAAGGCAACATTTCCCTCTCATTGACTAATTCATGACTTTGGACTAGGATTATTTTTCATTAAGGTTGAAAGGCATAATTAGTGTTTGCAAAGTAACTCATGATAYTTTGATGAAAAATACTCTATAAAATAACTGTGAAGTGTTTTAAACTRAAGGAACATGAGCTGGCAAGTTCAGTGGGACAGGACAAAACCATGCAGCACAAAAATGCATCAGTAAAGTTATCTCAGTCTGCTGTGCTTTTTAGCTCATTTTGTATTATATCTTGATTTTGCAGTGGAAGGGGACATCTCCATGAGGTACAGTTGTCTTCACCCTCCCCAGAGGGGCAAGCTGTCCCCCTTAGGACTCCCCTATGTATGGTCCCTTTCCTAGGGCAGGAGAAGCCACCTCTGGGATCTCTTCCTTGAGAGAACACAAATTAATTTTGCCTGTGCTCATGACAGCTTTTCAGTACCCAAGGGCCAACTTCTGYCCACTGACATGAGCAAAAAATGGATAATGGAGAAAGTAGTTGTGAAAAGTCCTTTTCCCTGCTRAGACTAATGGTCTCTGGTCTTTGGYCTCTCTGCTCCAGGAAAATTATATCACAGTCACAAATGCTGATTTTGCTCTTCAATCAGAAGTATAAACTGCAAAAGGTCTACTTCTAAATAAGTATATAAGCATTTGTCTTATTTTGCAGTCTCAACCATATTCACACAGTTTTTAATTCTATCTCAGTCCTTCATGCTGATCTTTACCAGCACACCAGTCTGGTGCCACTCTGAATTTCTGCACATGGATACTGGTAGAGAACAGGTAATTGTCATACTGCCACATTTTGAGTCGTCCTCTGGATCACTTCCTGAAAGACCCTGAGCAAAGAACATGTCCAGGTTTAACAAAGATTACTGTCCTTTTTTGTTTGTTTGTTTGTTTGYGCACAAGAGATTAAGAACCCATTGCAGTGTTTATAGGAGGGACTGGCTGTATTAAACCCTTGATAAGTTAAAGAGTGTCTAGTAATACTGGCTAGATTTCTCAGGAGGACACAGACTGGATTTTCTAGAAGCTACACTTGTCCAAAACTTTAATTTCACAGTTCTGTTAATGCAAATCTTGACTTGAGAGTCACAACTTTCAGCACTACAGAATTAGTCTCACTTTATTTTGGTTACCCACAARGCACCTTTCAACATTTGGCTTGTCACTGGTGGGACTGTGCTGTCCATATAGGGACAACACTCCTAGGGAACACTTCTGACCTGCTGTAGTGTCTGCTTTAGAATTATGGACTCCAGTAAGAGTTTGGGTTGAAAAGAACCTTTAAAGTTTATCCAGTCCAACACTCTGCAAGAGAAATCTTGCAAGGACACGGAAATCTTCAAAAAGATTAGATTGTTCAGAGCCCTGTCCCATGAATGTTTCCAGGGCTGGGGYATCTACCACCTCTCTGGGAAACCTTTTGCAGTGTTTCACCATTCTCACAGTAAAAATTTCTTCCTTATATCTGGCCTTATTTGACTTTCTTTAAAACCACTATCCCTTACTTAGGTTGGATATTATTRGTATTAAATAAAATCAATCTGGCAGAGTAATGCAAACGTAATCCATCAATTTTTGGTCAGACAAATCCCACTGTTAATGTTTAACAATTGTTCTTTTACTAGATGGCAATTGTTCATATTGCAGGGAAAGCTGCATAGCATGGAAATATACTCATCTATCCAGCATCTATAAATGCACACTTTATGGGCATTTCCTGGACACACAAAAGATTGTAAATGTCAAAGAGAACATGAATATGTTGGAGGACTAAAAAGAAAATTAATTGCTGTATACAAATAATCAGATAAAGGACATGATATTCATCTAACCCAAGATCTGCAGAGGTTGTTTTAGCTGCTTATGTTGCTTGGTAGTGTTTCATTGTTTCCCATAGCATTTTCCTGGAGAAACTGGCTGCTCACAGCTTGGATGAGTGCRCTGTTTTCTGGGTAAAAACCTGTCTGGATGGCCCAGCCCAGAGAATGCTGGTGAGTGGAGTTAAATCCAGTTGGCAGCTGGTCACAAGTCGTGTCTCCCAGGTCTCAGTACTGGGGACAGTCTTAAATAATATCTTTATCAACAGTCTGCATGAGGAGATGAAGGGCACCCTCAGTGAATTTGCAGCCAGCACCAAGCTAAGCAGCTGGAGGGTAGAAAGGCTCCAAGGAGGAATCTGGACAGTCTGGAATAATAGGCTGAGGTCAATTTTATGGGGCYAATTCCAGTCCTGCAATTGGGTCACAATAATCCCATAGAGTCATAGAATGGTTTGGTTTGAAAGGGACCTTAAAGATTATCTATKTTCAACACCCCTGCCATGGGCAGGGGCCCCTTCCRCTATATCAGGGTATTCAGAGCCCCATCCAACCTGGCCTTGAASACTTCCAGGGATGGGGCATTCACAACCTCCCTGGGGAACTTTTTCCAGGGCTTCATCACCCTGAGAGTAAAGAATTTCCTTCTAACACTTAATCTAAACTTGCTCTCTTTCAGTTTAAAACCAYTGCCCCTTGTCCTCTCACTATTTGCCTATACAACATGCAAACATACTCAACCATGCAGCATCTACAAATGYACAGTTTCYTAGTGCCAGGAAAGCTTSCTGGCAGAAAAGGACCTGAGAACAAGCTGTTTGTGTGCCCAGGTGGCCAAGAAGGCCAATGCCATCCTGGCTTGTACCAGGAATAGTGTGGCCAGCAGGAACAGGGCAGGGATCACTCTCTGTACTCAGCTCTGGTGAGACCACACCTCAAATCCTGTGTTCAGTTCTGGGCCCCTCACTAAAAGAAAGGTGCTGGAGTGAATCCAGAGAAAGGCAGAGGGGCTGGTGAAGAAGCTGGAGCACAAGTTGGATGAAGAGCAGCTGAGGAAACTGGGGTGTTTAGCCTGGAGAAAAGGAGGCTCAGAGGGACCTCTCACACTGTACAACTCCCCAAAAGGAGGCTGAGGCCAAGATGGGGTTGGTCTCTTCTCCAAAGTAACAGCTGCTGGGACAAGAGGAAATGGCCTCCAGTTGTGCCAGGATGCTTTAGTCTCAGTATTAGGGAAAATCATTGTTAGGGTGGTCAGGCACTGGAACAGGCCCCCCTAGGCAGTGGAAGAGTCACCATTCCTTCAAATGTTCACAAGACGTGTAGATGTGGCACTTAGGGACATGGTTTAGTGCTGGATTTGGCAGTGATGGGCTCAGGATCAGACTGGATGATCTTACAGATGTTTTCCAATATAGATAATTCTATGCACCCAGTGATCTAGCCACAGTGAGTTCACCATTCTTAGTGTAAAACTGTTAAAACCCTTCCTTTAAGAAGTGATGCAAAGTTATTTTTTGCAGGGCTACTCCTTGCTTTAGTTTCAATACAGATTTTTTTTTTTTTCAGTATAAAGGTGAATAGAACTTGTACYTACGTGTAAGGGAAGAATAAGAAAAGCTGAATATAACAAAGCTCATAGCCTGAGCTATCATGTGGTTTTTTAACCCACTATATGACTATGAGCTAATTTATAAATCAGATATTTATTTCACACTTATCTCAAATTTAACTGTTGTAGACAAGGACAGTGTCTATTTCATACATTTTTAGTTGGTTTTGGTCTTCTTTTCCCTGAAAAAATACCTCCAAACTTCTGCAGTGGGACATAACCTATGTAGATATGATTTCAACTTCATGCATGCCAATTTAAAAATGGCAAACAGACTACTTGGAAGGTAAAAAATATTTGTGTTCCTTATAAGTAAGAAACTGATTTTTTCTGTGTTCTAGAGAGATTGCTTTTTATTGACTTCAAACATGTTCATTTAGTAGGGCCTCTGAAAGGGAGAAATAGCTGATGCTGATGAATTATCTGCAATAATAAAAACCCAGATTCTAGAAGATGTGCCAAAAAAACCAACCACAGAGAGTGGTTACATTTACCGGTCTAGTTATCAGTCCACATTTTTGAGGCCTCTATACTTGTCATTCTCACCTCAGATGAGTCTTTATCTGCCTATTTATGTTCTTCTAATACCCTTTACTCAATATTGCATGGCCCATGAAGTCAGCCTTGGAACAGCCTTTATGCTTTCTTTAGAATATTCGATATCATTTTCTGAAGACATTTCAGATAATGTGTTAGCAAATGCCATCACTTCCATTTTCTGGACAAGGTGCCTGGTTTGCCTCAAGGATGTTGTCCCACCTTGATCAAAAGAGCCATGATGTTTCAGCAAGGSCTACAGTCTTCATTATCTAGTGGTCACAAATCAGAAGCTGGAAGACATTTTCCAGATTTGTGGCTTACCTGAAAACCTGTTTCTGTAACCTGACCAAAGTTTCAGGATCTCCATAAACCCACTCATGATAGTCAGGAGCTACAGACCTATGTTCAGGTACTGAATTATTGTCTACAGGGGGAAACTGGCAAATGCAGGGTGCAATGAGCATCATCATGTGCATAACAAATAAATCAATCAAAGCACCCCCTSCGTTCTCCATGTCTTCTCCTAGGCAAATAACCTCTTCTCCCAGGCAACTAGCAACAGGTYAAGAGGAAACGGCCTCAGAGCTGTGACATGGTATGTTCAGGTTGGACATCAGGAAGAATTTCTTCACTGAAATGGTTGTGAAGCATTCAAACAGCTGCCCAGGCAGGCACCAGAGCCACCATCCCTGGAAGTGTTCTAGAAACGACTGGGCATGGCACTTGGGTTTAGTTGGCATGGTGGTGTTCAAGGGCTGGACTTGATGATCCTGGAGGTCTTTTTTACAGACAATGATTCTAGAATTCTACAGTTAATACATTAGAATAAAAGTTATGTGCTGTGATTTGTAGYTCCCTTGCCAAAGACTGGAGCTTTGCTTTTCCCCACAACAGTGGAAAATTACCGAAGAGGTATTTCATCACACACGTGATGCTTTTCTACCTTTATTATCTGATTTTATCCTTCACTTTTCACAAATGSGAAAGATGAATTAGCAGCAAAGCAGTTGCAGACTGCCCCAAGAGAAATGTCTCCAAATAAATTATTGCTTCAGAAACGACAGGAAAAGCACTTCTTTCCAGTCACTGATATGTATCTGTAATTATGGAACATTGTTTTGGCTTATTTAATGACTCCACATATTCATAAGATCTCTGCAACAAYTTCCATCTAAATTTCAACAATCTCTAAGCATTTTAGGTGTTACCTGCAGACATTTTAACAAATCCTTCAATAATTGCTCAAACCAGTGTTCATGAGTGTATCATGTACACACATTCCTGTGTTTAACTCCATGTTTACYCTAAGCAATCATCAAAACAGTTCTTGAAACACTTCAATATCAGATTCAGTTCTTCATCTGTCATTCCTAATCTATGCTTTAAAAACTGATTATAATAAATTTCTGGTATTTTTAGTAATTTCTATTTAACAATTCAATTTTTAAAATAATTATTTTGACYCTCAGTTTCACAAATACCTGGGGGAAAACAGAATTTATTTTTCATTCTGGATTTGGAATTGAAAATTATTGTGAAAATAGACCTTAAGCAAAAAGGTTTCAAAGCCTAACAAATATTAAACGAATAAAGCAATATTAACCAAACTAAYTTATTGTAAATAAAAGACTGTTCAGAATTTATTTCCCAACAAAATAAATGTTACCTCTAATTTGAGATTTGTGACTATAATTGTTATTGTGAAAAATATGTCCCAAGATTCAGAAACTGAGATGATGACTTTCATTTTCAGCAAATAATGTAAAAAAATTACTGTTTTCCTTTTTTCAAAATTTATSCTCCCAAATCTGTATGCTGCAAATCATGTTGGGCTTATCTCCATGCCCTTTCAGAGTAAGATCTGGGAAAGACTTTAAATACTGTGAAGGACATTCATGTGCAGCAGATTAATTTCCTTTTGTATCTTTGTTCCACTGATCAGAGAAACCAATTTGAAAGGGAAAAAGGAGGCAGATACATAACATATGTGGTTTGTGTCAACATAAAATATTCAACAAGGACAGAAAGGTCTGAGCTCAAATGTTCAAGTGTGACTCCAGAACGGCTTCATGGTTTGGACAGTGTTCAGATCCCATACAGTCTTTTCTGTAAGGAAATGGAAATTTCATGTGAGCTTAATGTTTTGATGACTGTATTTTCTCTCTGTTGGAATGAAAGTCCATGGCTTCTACATAACAGGGTAGTAAAAGAGATCTCAGATGTGTCATGGATTGAAGAGATCGCAGTACACTGACTGTGGGTGGGTGTAGGGGTTTTCTCAAATGCTTCCCTGAATTCAGCATAGTTTTGGGGGAAAGCTGAGCTGGTGTCCTGGGGCAATAAAAGACTTTTTGCTGCTTTGGCTTGCCAGCTGGTTAAGATGAGACCTGCCTTTCCATATTGAATGTTACACATTTGTTGGGTTTACTGACAAGTAAAGAGCATTGTGCAACGCTCTCAGTATTCAGCTGCCTCAGCATGTTTGAAAAGGTTTCTTACAGACACTCTTAGCTGTTCAATATCAATACTTGTGTAAAACGAGCAAGACTTAACATGTTCTGCATTATTATGATTATTATGATGTCAATTGCCTACTTTCTGTGGAAAGCGGCTATTTTTTCTGCAGTCTCAGAACCATGGYGGTTTTAAGGCGCCTTTTGGGTTTTTTGTGTTAATGTGGCTCAAAAATAAGACTTTTACTGCTTCTATGACTGAGGATCCAGGAAAGGACAAAACCCTGAAATGATCTGCTGAAAGAAGAATAAAAAGTTTTAGTCTAATGTAGCTCACTAGCTGAACCTGTGGAAAAAAGGACTAAATAATGGGAGGGATGATCAAAGCTGAAAAAAAACTGGAGCAGAGAAGTTGCATCTTGCTTGAAAAAGAACATACTTAGTGGTGACTATTATCAGAGCGCTCAAAACCTTCAAAAAGCAGTGAAAATGGTTTCACTGAACTGCAGGACAGTTCCCACAGTGCATCTGGGTGAAGGCACTTCTTTTCTGARTGCTATAAAATATGGGAATGTCTTGGGCCTTGTAAAGGCTCCCTAAGTTACAGCTACAACCAGAAGGAGCAATAGCCAGTGCCTACAGAGCAGCTYATTAGTGCTAAAAGTTAGGTGGCGTCCATTTCCCCAAGTCCAGCAGCAATTTTGGACAAATTAATGCAGAAGTTTTACTATGAATAATGAAATTAAGACTTACCTTTGCTTTGGCCCTGGTTCAAAATCCATCTCCAAACCTTTTTTTTGGCTGTATCTACATGGCACAATGCAAACTGTAATGCTGAAACACCTGAGCTCAAGTTGATCTAACTTGGCTRTGCCTGCTAGAGGAAATTGTGGTCCTTAAGCAGTTAGAGCAGTTAAACCCAAGGTTTTAATACTTGTATCTGGTATCTCTGAAGGTCCCCTGCACTGCACTTTCTCTAGACACTTTGGATTGTCMAGATTTCATCTTCAGTGACCTGAGGACCTCCCCACTGCTTCCATTTTGTCACCTCCATCATCTCCACTTCTTTACAGTGGTATTCTAAGATCTCCTTAGCACCTAAAATGGGTAGGAATAAATTCTAGTGGCTAAGGGGGATGAAAGCACACTTTAATTACTCCAAATAATGGAGCTTTAATAGGCAGCCT
Source organism: Cardinalis cardinalis (assembly GCA_014549065.1). NCBI lineage: Eukaryota > Metazoa > Chordata > Aves > Passeriformes > Cardinalidae > Cardinalis > Cardinalis cardinalis. The sequence goes on along the minus strand of JACDOX010000058.1, from coordinate 1,992,418 downwards.
GGAAGGAGAAGGGAAAAGGTCAACTGAGAGATMTTGTCTGTGGTAAGAAATTATTATCTAGTTATTTTAAGGTGATGGAGAGAGTCCACATTATATTAAATCAAATAAATATTWCTTCCATCTGGTCTGACAAAATATGTAATTTTCTTTCCCCATGGTATCAGCCACAGGTTGCAGCACCACTGCTTGGAAACTGGAATAGCAGAGGTATAAAAGGAAAAGTTTTTCTCCAAAATTTTTCAGGGTGTGACCCTTAAAATGTCYGGGCAAACCTCTCTGTGGATAATTATTTCTGTAAAACCCCAAATCACTGGGTTTTCTACTCATGCAGGAAACTGATGAGGGTTTACACCATGGTATAAAATTGAAACAAAATTAGAATTTTAACACAGACAAGTGCAACAGAAGCAGAATGACACAGAAGATTTCCCTCTTAAAAACTCTTACCAGGTGAGATTTCCTTCRCAAAAATATCTTCAAAGACTCTACCCAGGTCAAGGGAACTCCCTTGACTCTTTTTCCTCTGAACATAAAATCAGATATTAGCAAATACAGACTATAAGTGTGTTTCTGTTTTCACACCACAAAGATTTGAGGGTGATTCATAGTTGATATTAGATGACTGTTTTTCCAAGTGTTAAATTGACAGTAACCAGGCTTGCTGTGAGTCTGTTAAAGTGGCTGTTACTGTGGCAGGCAGGATTTTTATTAAAARATTTCTAAAACCTATACTAATTTTGCAAAGTACTATAGAAGAGGAGCTGAAAACCAATAATTTCCTTATCTTTTCATTGAAATTATCATTAAAATGCAGAGGATGAATAACCCCCTGCCTTCAGGCTAAAGAGTCTGGATTTTTATCTGCCTGCATTTTCTTTACATTTGAAAGTAATTMATCTTCTCGAATTTCTATTTGATTTGATTAGTTACAGGTTTTCTGGGTTTTTTGTGGTTTTCTGGGTTTTTTGTTGTTGTTGATTGTGTTTTACTAAACTGCTGCACAATTTTTTAAAGTGGGCTTGAGAGAGTTTTGGGACCAAATTCAGATTCTGTGCAAGTGAATGCTTTGCCCTGGGTCTGACCCTTGACTGGGCAGCAGCTCCACAAATCTCTGTCAGGCACTGAAATATGTTCATGTACCTATYTGGAGATGTTTCTTCTTAAACTGTCTGGGCCACTCAAATGCAGAGMCCAATGCCCCAAGTGCATCAGCATCATTCACTTACACTTCAGTTTTGATATTGAAGATTTCCTAAGAATTATTCTTAATATTTAAGATGTCAGTAATTTCTATAGTACTTAAATTCTTAATRATGTTATATTCTTTATRTTTAGGATCTCAGAATTCATTGTAAGTGTCAGAAGGACACTTAAGGAGAGAGAGGAAGCTATTCTGGAGGCAGCAGGGTCTGTGTTGGTGGAGGTTGTCTGGAACAGCAATTCCTGAGAACATGCCTGGGTCCTGCCCATCTTGTTCAGGCATGAGCTTCTTAAGGTATAAATGCTGAGAGAAATCTTACTTGTTTGGGCTGGAAATACCATCATCTGGGATCATAAATGTAATGAATAATTTTACCATCATGTTGAATCAGTAACTTTGTGTAACAGAGAGTTAGGAGATGTTAATAGAGCATGGTTTTGACTCATCTCCTAAAGATCATTTCGGGGGAAAGGGTCAAGAACTAAAACATATGGTTCCTGGTCCATGTCACACACACTGTGTTCTTGGAAATATTCAGGTGATTGCCCTARAATTATACACATTTTTAAAGGGGGCTTCAGCTTGGTGAATCTTTCAGAAAGTARCTGTTTGTTCTGCAGTTTCCCCCACAGGGAATGAAGATTGCCTTTTTCCACCTCTCTGGGTGYACAACTACTTTAGGAGGTGCTCACATACCATTGTGGTAGAAACTGTGGGATTATAAAAACTGCAATTTCAGAAGTCATCGTGGTTTATCAGTTGCATACGTGCACAGATTCACCTGGATTGTTTTGGCTTCTGATGCTCCAGCAAACACTGTCATGGGAAAGTCTGAATTTCTTTTGATACTCTCTCTTAAGTTATGGAGAAAAACTWTAAAATATAAATTGCTTCCTATAGTTTATGCTACTCATTTCATCTTATATTCTGCTTAAAAGAATCCAGAAAAAAAATTTGGTCAAGCATCAAGGACAAACCCCTCTCTACCAGGAGGAMTTTACAGCCCCTGCAGCACACTCTGTCCTTCTGTGGAAAATATAAATGATCAGGCATTAGAATAGGTTGCCCAGGGACGTGGTTAGGTGCCATCCCTGTAGGTGTTTAAAAGGTGTCTGGATCTGGTGCTGGGTGGTGGTTTAGTGGTTTAGGGGTTACAGAGGTAGTGCTGAGTGAATGGCTGGATTGGATGGTCTTGTAGGTCTATTCCCACTTTGACAAGTCTAAGGTTCCATGATAATTAACTTATTTTTGCAGGGCAATTGAACATGAATCTTAACTAATGTGAAAAGTTTCATCTGCAACTTTCATTTTCTATTTCCTTTGGGTTTTTTTGGTTTTTTTTTTTTTTCAATAACATACTGTGGCCTGTAAGGAAATTAAATGTCTATTTAAGCTGATGAAGAATTCAGATTCTAATCTGGCAAAGCCAAAAAGAAATTTCTATGTTGAATGTAGAAGAAAAACCAGGGAAAAACCCCTTTTTAATGTCTTCCAAAGGTTAGTTTTAGTATTACAGGGCTATGTAGAAGTTGATAAGAAGCATGAGCTGCCTGGGGCTGGTGGCCTGGGTCCTGCCTCCTGTGTTCTGGTAAGATCTGGTCTTCTGACACCTGGCAGAGGAAGCATTTTCCCATTTTGGCAGGAAACACATCAGCAGTGCTTGGATTATTAACATGTGCTACAATCTCAGAAATTTTAAATCAGCTTGAAACAGAGATAAACCAGACACTGACACTGCCAGAATCCAACTCTATGTTGAAGAGCTTTTATTTCTTTTGTAACCTCACAGTTTATCCACAGCAACTCCTGGATTCCCATGAACAACACTCTTGGCATCTTTGTATGGTCCATGGCCATGGAGTGCAGAGCTCAGAGTGTAGTTGGAAAAAATACAGACCACTAATGAAATTATTTGATTTCATTTGACCAGTAAATACTATTATTTTTTATTCCAATAATATTGTCCAAACACTGTGAAAAAATGCAGTCGATTTTTTTATAAGGTTATAATTTTGGATTTCCCTAGAAATTATTAAAAATTTKTTGCAATTTTCTTGTTTACTCATTATTTCTTCTGAATATATGGGGAACAAATATTTTACTAAAAAGAGTTAAGCCATKAAATAGAAAATGGCTTTATTTCATGACATATTTTCATAGCTTACCTTAGATAAAATCTTTTTATTCTGATTTAGAAAACATATTTTATTGAATAAGGCCATTGTCTCATCCTGTGACACTTACCAAGTAATCAGTAGTGGTAATTGTAAATGAMGAAACATTATCTCGTGGAAAAGCTGCTCTCTCAGCAATCATTTAGATTGGGAGGAAAGTCTTTGCCAGTCTTGGAGCTTAAACTACTCCATCTGAAGCTACWGGAAATATTTTCAATTAATTACAAGATGGTTTCACTGAGCCACTCAATTTAAGCCCTAAAGCAGAAGGTTTGTTAAGCCTTGTAATGATCATTATGGTTATCCAAACTGCAGGTACTGGACCCAATACATAAATGTTTTATCTTTGCCTGGATCTCAACAAATAATCTCTCCCACAAAAAACACGTCAGAACATTTGTAGATTTTCATTAGCCTGGGGGGAAAAAAATGTAACCTTCTCAAGGAGGTTCATGTGTGCATATTCTCTYGGTTCTTCTAAAGCAGGCATAAAACCTTAACAAATGAACACATGCCAAATACTTGCCATGCTCCCAGGGCTTGTAACCTAATTACTTTCTGAAAAGGGMTATCTAAAATAATAAAACTCATCAAGAGGACCCTTATGATATTTAGAAGTGACTGAGTAAAGGGAACCACTTTTTAAATATTAACTGTTACATGAAAGTCCAGCCAATCCAGCTGGAAATTTGCTTACTGGTCTTATGCATATGCAACACTGAATCCTCCTCTGACTCCGTGATAACAGAAATTGTGTCAGTGCTTCTCTGATAAAAGGCTGGGCATGGAAACTGCATTTGGAATGGGAAATTGCACAACATGACTGTTTAGTCAAAGCAAGTAAATGTGTCCACGAGCAATTCAATTCCTAATGAAACTCTTTTCAGGTACAAAGGCCTGGCTTGGCTGCCTCTTTGGCTGCAGCTCCCAGTGCACAGAGGTGTCTCCAATTCAATTGCTGGCACAGGACTTACCAATAATGTTTGGAGACTTTTGTATTTGGAAGATGAATAGTATCTCAAWAGCTGAGCCTCAGCCCTGATGAGCACCAGCACTTACAGACAGTGCTTATGATCAGGACACACGTAAAGGACTGAAATGCTTTGCCTGCTCACTGCACTACATTGCTGGTGAGAGAGCTCCCACTTTTCCTGGCCAAATGCAGAAGACTGCTTGATTGCAGAAATTCCTATTTACTGCTTTTTCTGCCTCTCACTTGGAGAGGGACTAAGCCTGTATGATGGTTGGTTTGGAGGAATCTGGTTTTTAGATGCTTTCCCTCTGCCTCCCCCAGCCTGGGGACAGCCCTCAGAGAGGACTCAGAGAATCAGGAGGAGCAGAGCAGCCCAGAGCTGATGCTCTCAGGTCAGCCAAAGGCAGCAGCTAACACAGAACCAACYGGGAAGGGCATTTTTAAACAATTTGGCCTTTTACATCTAAAAAGTCTACCKGGCTTCTGCTTTAGACACTCTAATCTCACTTCAGACCTTCTCCTAAATGTCTTTTATGTTTAGTAGCAAAATGCAATGTGAAACCCACGCTGTGGGCTCAGGTAACAATTTCTTTAAACCTTTGGTTACATCGTGTCTGCCCATACAGAAATCTGATTTGTACTCTGGAATTTTTCAGTCTACCATACTCATTAGAAGTAAAATGCAGCCCAAACCTCAGAATGTAACCTAGAACCTTTTGGAAAAGGAAATTTGGATTTATTCCACTGGAATTAGGACAAAAGATATTGAGATCAGCTAGACTGCAAAATCAGCCAAAGTTAGGGCGCGTTGAAAACAGTAGTTTGGGTTCAGACAAGTTTCTTATMATGAATTATTCATGAACTGGACTATTGAGAAGACTCTGATTCTTTTCTGTAAGACATGCAACTTTAGGAATGAAGTTACAGAGATTTCCAGTGCTTACAATTTCTCAGTGTCACTCAGACAAGTTTTTACCTTTTCTTTTAAAGCTTAAGTTTATTATGTTTTTTGATAATCTGGTGGCTTTTAATGCYGTTTAAATGGAAGCTGATGCATTCCTCAATGGTCTTTTATAGCAAGGTAAAATACATGAGTCACCAAACAAAAAAAAGGGATAAATTCTGATTTTACTTTTATCCTAAAGATGTATGAACTCTCTGGGCTGGGCTAGAATCAAACTGGAAATCTAGGGTGGGATCTGGCCTTAATCTATAAGTTTGGCATCTGTACAAAGTTKGGTATTTGTCCTCCCTCTGGGGACTGGCAAGCCATTCCTCCTCTGCTGGCTATGAARGGCACACAGGCACTAACTTCAGACTTCACTTTCAAAAATCTGAGAGAAGCAGATTTCTCAWTAATTTACAGCAATAGACCTTGAAACCTTTTAGGCAGTGTCTTTATGACTACCCAGTTATGTTTTGTTCTGAAAAAAAAGTATATAGAAATATCTATGGAACAAAACATATTCTGCCTAAAGGCACATTTCCTCTAACAGGCAATTCCAACTCTACAAAAGAGCATTTGCAGGATAATGTGTCAATGGTAAAAACCTTAACTAGGGATTTGTATTCCTGGCCTCATAGGTAGGAATCCCCATGTGACTGGTAACCAGGCATTGAAAACTTCATYCTGAAGGAGGGGAAGAACAAAATTGTGGTTTTGTTTTTGTTTAGGTTTTTGTTTGGTTGTTTGAGTAATTAATTTTTATTGGCTCTTTTTTTTTTAAACAAAAAATAACAAAAAGAAGAASTGAACATGCATTAACTGAACACGCATTAAATTTCTTATATTGACTCTGAGTGCTTACAGAATTTTGTCCTATATTTGAGAGAGACCTGTGCTGAAGGTGGTGCCTGATCCATCCATGGAAGCTCTATTTCCAGTCTTTTTCTAAGTGAATAGCCTGCTTTGTGAAAAGCAGTTCGYTGGTGGTTAACTTTCTTATTTTCTTTGAAAAAGAGCAGATCTGCCAAATTAAACTGAGGCCTGCTGAGATAATCACATTGAACTGCAAGGGGACTGTACCCTTAAAACCCCTCCTGCAGCTAAAGGAACTGCTCTTTAGTGAGGTGGTGGCTGGCAACCAAAGTGGGGGAGCCCTTAGGAGACCAGGAGGGCCATTAATTTTAGCGCAATTGTGTGATGCTTAGAGGGCCTGTAAATCACTCCTGCAGCATGAAACACACGTGCACAATGCTCCCTCATAACCTGCTGTGCTCTGGGCTGCTCAATCAAGCACTACATCACATCATATTGTAGCTATCTGAAATCAATGAGCAGATCCAATCACTAATTTTGAGACTGCTCACGCAGCCTGTTTTATCATCAAGTATTGATTCTGCATTGCCTCCTGGGGAAAGTTTTCATTTCTTTCTGTTTTAGACCTTCAGCTCTAATACCTGCATTTAGGATCATTTCGCCAGAGGAAGACGTTTCTTTGTAAGGCTTCTTTATAAGCTATTAAGAATTGGCTTTATTTGAAGCTGTGACAGAAATATGGAGAGTACAGGCTGTGGATGGTGTCTGCAATGATTCCCTTGTGGTGTTGAAGGGGTGATAAGAACAGATAAAAGTGGTCCAGAAACAATGAGCAATAAACAGGRAGGTACCTTCAGAACTGGACAGTAAACAGCTGCTCATTTGATTCACTGCACTTASATTTTTGTATCTTTTTTCTGTGCAGAAGAAAAACAAGTGAACAGTGTAGGTCTGCTGAAACTATCAAAAGGATCTGGAATAGACTTTTCTGCATGTTCCAGGTGAATTACCTTCTGCAGGGAATGATGTGGGGATCAAATGGCCTCCTCTTCCTGCAGTTGTGAAGGGTCAAGGAACAATTGCAATAGCTGGAATTTGCTCCCTCAGTTGGCAGAAATGGGGCACGAGGTGTGAAAAAAGGAAACATCCAACCAAACTCAAAACCGACCAGAATATGTGTGTGTGTGTGTGTGTGTGTGTGTGTGTGTTCAGTTGTTCAGATGTTTCTCTGGAAAAATCACACAAGACTCTTGTAAAACCAACAGGATTGACAGATTAGGTCCAAGTTCTCCCCCTTCCTGCCATTTCATGAATGCCCAAGGCAGGAGGTGATCCATCCTGGGTGACTCTGGCACTGCCTGGCAGGAGCCTCCATCGGCGGTGCAGAAGGACAGAAGGACAGACTGCACCCCTCACCTCCTCAGGGCTCCTCTCCCGAGCTGCCCCAGGCATCCCCAGGGCAGCTGCAGCACAGAAGGCACCCAGCACCTCATTTTAATCTCTAGAAAGTGCAAATTCTCTTGAAGGTTTGTGCTTGGCAGGGTGCCACTCAACCCCACGGGTTCAGCACATCGTTCCGCTGCTTTTTCTTTACAGCACAAGCGAGCACTGCCAGCATTTGGAGCTTTGCTGTCTTTCTGTGCCTTCCCTTTTCATCACACTGATCATCAGTTTGTACTTGTTGGGATTTCCAACTTTTATCTCTAATTGCAGTGATATAATGATATAATTGTTTGCCAGATCTCTTTTATTTTAACTCAAATTTATATTAATTTGACCACAGCTTCTCTCAATTTCTTTTCAGCAAAATCTCTTGGTTTAGACTTGGGTCCAAACTATTTTTTCTGGAAAAAAAAAAAAAAAAGAAAATAAAAGAAATGGTCCTAGCTGCCTCCTTTTGACAAAGGATTATTGGAAAATATAAGATTTCTTACTTTACTGAAAGATATCCAACTCTTTTTAAGAACTCGTTTTGATTTTGATGAACATTGAAGAGACAATGTTTATTCAACTTCATTCATATCCAGTCATTGTTCTTGTTTGTATGAGACACCCATTTGCTTGCAGAGCTCCAAAACTGGTCATTGGGAGGAAAAGCATTTTTGAAACATAAATTAACTTAATTATTTTAGTTATAAGAGATTATTTAAAACATACTGGATTTTCTAGGTTTTTTTTTTTCTCCTTTTCCTCGCTCAGTTTTTCCTTTCTGGAACAAATAAAGATATTTTTAATTTTTTCAATTTTCTCAATTTTTCTATACTAGAAGAAAACTTAAGGAGGGTTAGGAATTTTTACTTCATACAGAAAGATTTTTCTTGAAAAATAAAATTTTAATTTGACTTCAGCACCTGTGAAAACCTTGACTAAATTCCCATATAAAGTGTCTGGATCAGATTTTAAAATTTCCCCCAAGAATATACCTTTAATTCATCAATACTCAGGTTTCAAGAAACATAGCATCACTTTGCCTACCTTACTTCAAACCAGAAAGTTGTGTGCAGACACATGGAAAATATTATTTCCAAAATGACACAGAACTGGAAAAACGTATCATTCTTTACTCAGATAATTTCTTTTTTTTGTCTTTAGTGGACAACAATTTTGTTCCCATTACCATTAATTTATACATGTGTGAGGAAGAAACATAAATGTTCCAAAACAAAGCAGAATAAAACGGGGGATTKGAACAATAGCTAAAAAGACAGCTAAAACTATATAAAACCAATCTAGTTTTTATCTCCTGTAAATCTCTCTCATTCATGCCATACATCGTTGGCTGTGATCGTCCCTTACCACCCTGTGTCCTTTTTGGCTCGTGAGGTGTGTAGGACTGGAGCCCGTCTTTCAATTTCTGCAGGCTGACACGGATATCAGTAGTTCTGTACAAATATGGCCACATGACCATGGCTGCCTCTGCATTCACAGTTGTGATGGGTGGTGGTCTCTGGCTTCTGTGAATACCTTGTGACTTTAGAAACAGCATCCAACAAACACCAACAGTCGAGGAAAACATTTCTCATTCACYTTGCCAGCTGGACAAATCCAGTTCTGCCCAGCAGAGATATCTGTTTCATAGATCCAGAGCAGCTATGGAAAAATTATACAATAAGAAAGTACCCTTATAAATTGTAATTCATATGTATATATAATAGCAAGTCCTTCGAGTGAAAATGCAAAATGGGCAATTTCAGGTCATGAAGGAGAAAGTCAGTGGTGCTAAATACATGAAACTGAACTGTGAGGCCTGGGAATGTGACCTAATAACCAAATCATAAACCAGACAGACAGATAAGAAGGGCTTTTTTCTCAGAGCTCTGCAAATCATACAACTTAATCTTTGTAAGGGAGGGAAGTGTTGCAAATGCTGCCTAATATTTTTCTGAAGCTCATGTCCTCTGCAGAAAACCCTAGCTACCATGCTGAAATGATTAGAGTGATTGTACCATGAAATGGCTTGGATTTGCTCATCTGGCTTCAAGTTCAGAGGAATGACCAACAAGCTGACTTATGTTCTTAGCAGTGTAGACCCAGAAGGGTTCAAGCAGATGTTGCAGGCTTACTCCAGGCAAATACATGAAGTTTTGTGGTTTCTCTTAAGTGTTTGCTAATATCTACCACATTGCAAAGTCAAATGTCCCTTCTCAACAGAGCTGACTGTTCATAATACAATACAGATGATTTAATCTGTGGTTAGGACTTTCCATTTCTACTAGAGCTGTGTAAAGTCTGAACTGCTCAAACTTACACTATACTGACATATAAACAAAAAAAAAAAAAAAAAAAAAAAGAAAAAAGGAAAAAAAAGTCAAAAATCCCTGTCAGTCCCAAACTCTGAACCCATGCCAATTCACATATCTGCAGTTGGGTTATGTAGTAATGCTGTGACCCTGTGCATGTCCATCTGCTACTGGGACATTGCTCTTTCAAGTCCATAACTGAATAAAGTGGGAGATTTTATATGGAAGTTTTGGATGCAATTAGAAATATGTAGATTTTCAGATCCAGAAGCACYGGGATCTCAAATGTACTTGATTCTGTTGTTTGCATCAAATGTTCATCCATTCTCCTCTCTTATTTGGGACTAATATGAAAAATAAATTCTAAATTTGGACATTGAAAATATTATTTGTAATTAATTATCAGTTAAGTAGTTTTAAGATGATCATTCTTTCAAAGTTGATTTAAATTCTCTTTGCAGACCTGACCATGTCTAATCCTGAAGAGATTTTTTTTTTTATTTGTTTTATTTTGGTTTTTTCCCAGAAAAAGGGTTTATTCAAAAAATGTGATGTTCCTGAAGAACACAAAGGAGTCTCTTTTGATATTTGTGAGTGGTTTTGGACAAAAGCATTGGGTGATAAAAGATTTAGAAAATCCTGAACAATTTGTTTTGACATTTTTAAATAAAGGCATTTATTTGGTTTTGCTTGAAAAATTGTTTTTGATAATAAATGAATACAGAAGACTGAGAGATTTGAGTTGCACAAACAATACATTTTGTGTTTCAAGAAATAGCTCTGCTGACAAAAAATGTATTCTGAGTTTCTGTTGGTTTAGCAAAAATAAACAATGGGTTTTGGTTGACTGAAGATTATTTTCTTTTTATTTTTTTCAGTTTGGGCAGAGCATCAAGAAAAAAAAAATCATTAATTTCCTACATAGCACTGCTCCTGAGTAATTCCCAGAACGAGGCAGAACAAAACAAAGTTTATATCTTGGTTGAAACACTGGCCACTTTSAAATCAATGGCAGAATTCCCATTAATTTCATTGGGGCCAGGCTTTTACCTTCATCTTTAACTAACAGCTCAGTTTTCCTTCATTATAGATTGCAGGAGTGAAGGAGATTTCTTTTGGTTCAAATCACTGCTGGTGAATCTGTCCCAAGAGAAACATGCAATACACATTTCTCATTTCTGTCCTAAAAGAACACTGGGAAAATCACATTTCACCAACTTTTGTAACATATATGGGCATTTTCAAATGTATCTTAATGTCTTTGTCTATAGTAAACCCTGTTTAAGATGTTAATAATTTTTGACAAGCACTTCCCTTGTGTCAGGATTTTGAAAGGAAAACCTAAAGCATAAAATGGCCTTATTCTAGTCATGCAGTGGATTGAAACCAGCAGAAGCTGATAGCAAACAGTTTTTCTCAAATGTAATTTTGGTTTGCTTTCCCATGGATCTCTACTTTGCCTTCTGCTGTGAGCTGGCAGCACTATTTAAGACAGGGAAGMGATCAAACTCAGAAATCTCCTTTAAATACTAATTTCTCTTTGTAAGCTGTATGAATTTCTCTCTGACACCCAAAAGCATGGGGGAAAAAATTATCTTTAAAAAAGCCTTCAGAGATCTTTCTTTAGAGCATGGAGCAAAACAGAGGGCCCCCTAAGTGGGGGTCTGCACCCTGGAGGGCCAGAGCAGCTATTTCCTGCTCCAGGGCAGCCCAGCATCACGCATCTAGTTCCTTCTGCTCATTGCGTCAGCGGCAAGTCCTGGGAAAAATGCATTTTTCACCCCTGGATGAGAATAAAGCAGCATTAATTGGATCACAGGTTTACTTTTGTGCAGCTCTAAGGCCGAGGCCTAGCTGGAGGTTTTTGAAAATTCAGCTATTTTTATGACAGAGTTGGGGATGCAATGACTTTTCTAGGTCTAAAAAGTCATCATCTACACCAAGCCACAGTAGCTGAGGATGTGATCTTTGTTATTGATCTTTGTTATATGAAACTTGTTATATGAAACTTGTTATGTGATCTTTGTTATTGAAACTTGACTGTGTCCTGAGACCTTGGGTGCCAGTGTTGTGTGACTTCTACCCTACAAAATACAGTTTTGTGAGAAAGCAAAAGTTAATGTGGTGAAGRGGATGTGGTGGGATTCATTTCATCCTAACCTAAACACCTACTGATGGCCTGGCATCCCACCCTGGTCTGCAGTGRCATTGCTGAGGAGATCTGCACTGATGGTTATGAAGGCTGAGATTCCTTGCACTCATCTGGACCCTTCTGGGTACTCTCTGTACTTGGGGAAGATTTTTTTTCACCTTTGTTTTGTGTGCTGGCATTCTCAAAGTTAAAATTTAAATTAGCTGTAGATATTTATTTAGTTTCCAATGTGTTACCCATATAACTCTGGTTTTTACCAATATTCTACTGCAGTCATAGACATATCATTCAGGCCTTGCCTGTACTGAACTTGATTTTCATTTGCTCATGGTAATATGTGTTTATGTTTTTAAGTAAAATCTCTTGCTGCTTGTGATTGGAGATTCCCCAGGGAGGCAAAATTGATAACAGCTTTCACCTTAAACCAAATTAGGAGCATAAGTTTCTAACACAGGGTTAAAAAAAACCCCGAAAACAAGGAAGCAAATAAAAAAACTGTGAAGATGAAGCAAACTTCTAACTTCATGTCGAGTGACAAAGATCCTGAATTTATGAAAACAAAGCATCATCTTCAGGCATCAATCTATAAATGCTAAGGCATAAGACATCCCATAATTAGAGAGAAAACAGTTACAGGAGTGAGCAGAACATTTCTTTAACCTGGCAAATTAAAGTAAGAATTTTAGCTTTGTGAGGAATCACTTGTAAATACATATATACATCCTCTACCACATGTTTCCTCCTCCCTTCCTGCTGGAGCAGCCTATCCCTTCTTGCCATTTTCTGCTGCGACAGCTTTTCCTTTCACTTGCCCTGGCAGCTGCAGCCCCACCCTGCTCCCGGCACCGAGAGCACACGGTGATGACACACGTCTATTGCAAATGATCATTTTCCCTTCTGCCTCCCAGCTACAAATTCCCATCACGGTATACCCCATTTTAAATCTCCTCTTTATTGAGTTTCATCAGCATAAGGCCACTGTTAATACATCTGTCTGAAATAAAAAATAATTTCCCTGTGTCTGCCACCCTCTCTCGGCTGCAGAGTCACACCCCATCCCAGGTTCCAGCCATGATTAAGCWGCACACATGTGTTTCAAATAAAAGCTATCTTCTCTTCACACACCCCCCTCCCCCTCACAGCTGTAGACTTCCCTACTGCATTATCCTCATTTGTAACTTTTCTGCCTTGCTTTCAGCCATGCTCTCTCATCAGTATTTTCTCTTATTTAGATTGTTCCATGCATATGTTTAGCACCTCTTCTTTCCAAGAAGAGGCTCAAGAAGTTATATCACTGTTACAGTCTTCATTTTACATCAGGAAACTCGGGTCTGCAGAGTTGGAGAAATTTGCTGCTTGCTCCAGAGTGCAGAAGGCTTAGGAATGGCATCTTGGATTCTTTGCTGGTGTAAAGTAGAGCTAGAAGTGCAGATCTTCGGGCTAATGGGCATATGACCTTGTGCTGGATTGCTCTCTCTCCCTTCTACACTTTTTGGAGACAGGTGTCTTTGGGAAGCACAACTTACCTGTGCTTTATAATAAGATTTATTGTAGGTTATGAAAGCAGTGGGTTTCAGACCTACAGGCACATCCTTTCATCTGTTTTTCAATGACCAGAGATAGTCTAAATTTGTGGATGATCAGGGCATGGGCCCATCCTTGCTCCCATCTGCACAGCAGATGGTTTGTGCATGTGCCTGGTTTAACCCAGCAGGGCTCTGGGTTATTACCCTGGCTGCTCGTGCCTCCAACTGCAACCATTCACACCCAAACTGTGTTTCAGTCWATGATGCAAAAACTCTCAACACTGAAATATTTTCGCCTTCCTTGCCTATGCTGCTATGAGCATAACCAGAACATGATGGTGCAGGCAGCCCTTACACTTGCTGTATTTATATTGTATCCCAAAACTGGTATTGTCAGCCCCAGCTACTTAAAAATTATGAGTTTGTTCTCCAATGCATTGCCAACACAAAAGAACTAATTACCAAGCAGTTGTACTTGTCTGAGCCTTGAGCCAAGATTTTCAGCTTTCTTCTGTGACCGTAGTATCTAGATATGTAAATAGATTTTTATTTCTTTTGTWAATGAATGCTGGAATTCCAGCATTCCTGTTTTGGGAAGGTGATGTTTTAGGGAGGAATCACACCCTTTGTTGTTGGTCTCACTAAATACTTAGAAATGCTGGGAACATGTTGCAAAACTTGCCTCCAAAGGAAAATTTGTGTATATACCAGATAACATTCCACCAAAGGTAAAAGGTTCTGGTAATCTGTGTCACCTGTTAAATGTCAGTATGTAAATGACAGCAAAAACAGTGAATTTCATTTTAAAATAATTTTCCACAGRAGAAAAAGGACTGTGGAGAGGACAGTTATCTTGATGTAGATAGCTAGAACCACAGCATTAGAAACAATTTTTCTGACTATATTGGTAGAAATGCCTGTGGTTTTCCTGATTTTGCTTTTATTTTATGACCTTCATGGCTGGCAAACTTACTAGAATTGAAATATTTAAATATTGAAGAGCTGAATCTAGAGACAATTAATCTGATAAAATAAAAAAATCACATGTTCAATTGACCTAGAATGATAAAGGTGTCTCTGAGGGAATGTTATGATGTAAGAGAGACCAAAGTAAAACCTGATATTTTTATTTTAGTGTTGTTCTTACTTCTATTGAAAGCTGTTAGGCAAAAACAAATGATAGGTGATTTCTACACTGAGGGGTTTAGAACAGAAAATTCACTCCTGAATAATTTGTAATTTTCTGAGTGTTGGTCAAGATGAGCAGTTAGTCTTAGGTGTAAAATAATAAATAAGGCAAAGTTAATAATGACATTTCCCTTTGTTACTGTAAAGTAGGGAAAACTGTCRTTTTCCTGTTCAGCCTTGCTTTCTGCAGATTCTTGAAGTTCTTTGTGGATGCAATTGAGTTTAAAAGAAAATGTGGCTTGAAATGTTACCCTTCCAAATAAAATGTGTATTCTTCTKCATGTGCATTTCCTTAGCTCTGCTTATGAAATCAGTACTCTTGAGTGAACTCCTCAGAGCTCTCTTTATAACACTATAGCAAAGAAAACTGTGGGTTTGGCTCATTTGTTGTTCAAAGAACTGTTAAGCGAGTTGTAGATGCAAGGCCAAATAMTTTCCTGACTTGGCCCCCTGCAAGGACTGAAATTTTCTTGGGATTGGATCGAAACACAAGTAAGCAAAGCAAGACTTGCAGAAGTTAGAAATTGTCTGCAACCAACTTTTATTTTTCACGTCTGGAAGTGGTACATCAGCAGGAACCTGGGATAATACAAGTGTRCACTCTGACTTCCAAACCCCAGTGCAATTTTCAGGCCTATTGGTAGAAGTGCTTTATCTCAAACAACCACTCATACCATTCCCTTGTTGGGTCTGCAGTAGAGTTGTGAGAAGCCACAATGTGCAGGCAAGCACGTGTGTGCATCATGAAGGATGTGTGCTGCAGGCTCTGCCTGACCAGCAAGCATTTGGCAGCTGTCAACCTTAACAGCTTCCTCCTCACAAGTCCAATGAAAGCCTTGTCTTTTGTACTCCCACCATAACTGTCCATGTATTAAAGAGCTATCTGTGCCTCCAAGCTTCAAGACATGAATATTTTCATACTGAGCCCTATATTCCTGTCCAGCTAGTCCACATGCATGCAACAGGTTTCATGCCTGGTTTATTCCGTTCCTCCAGAGAAGCAGAAATATTTTACAGATTTTTTCTCACAGTTGAGCTGTTCATGTGTGCTATAAAATGTGTGCTTTCTCTCTGGTTCTGGTGATCACTAATGAGGACTAAAGTGTTGCTGAAGCCTTTCTGCACCTAGAATTACCCTACCAACCTATCTATTTTCTTTGAACTAGTAGTCCTCTGCCATGTTTTCTTAAAATTTTTTAATTCAAAAATTAGCTGTGGGGACAGACACACAGAGAGCATGATCAAACAACACTTGTTGCCTTGGAAGACTGGACTAAAATGGCATCTCAGTATGCTACACACTCATCCTTCCTCCTGCATGGGATCTGCTATCCTGATAGCTGGACCATTCAAGGTATGTGCACCSAGCCATTAGCAATAAAGCCAAGTGGAAGGAGCACTTTATGCAATACAACACAGAATTTCCCAATAATGTTTGGTCTTGTTGCTGTTTGTCTGTGCAATGGATCCATTCTACCAGTTTCAAGTCTCTGTGGTCAAAAGCTAGGCARTTCTCACTCAAGCTTGTCACAAGGTGTCTCCAGGCCATTTCACACCCAGAAGATTTAACGAGTCTTGGAAATTACATCACCTTTTCAAAKCTGTTCAGAAGTTAGGCTTCTAATCAAAGGTAACCATTGTTCATTCTATAGTCAGTAAATAAATACTTCCAGGAGAGTCACTTATCCTGAGARAAAGAAGTAGTGCTAAGAGCAGGAGGCAGTGGTACATTTTCAGACCAGTCAGACTCATCTGTGTCTCTCCAATGGCTGGAGAAAGACAGATAAGCAGATATGAGCAGACGATATAAGCATGATAAGATGGTATGTGCAGATTATACAAGCAGATATAAGCAGAGGTGAAATCTGGACCCGTTTGCTTCATTGGTAATCGCTCACAGCCTCTGGAGGTGAAGAGCTGTCCTCAGGTAACAAAGTCCACATGTTGAGCTCCTTGCTGATTGTGTAACGCAGATACAGGGCCAGTARGGACCATGTTATGGCCATGAAAATTTCCTTTCTTTTGTGAGACAAATGGGAGGTTAAAAGAGATAGAAACTGAGTAGGTTTTTTTCATGTGGTCTAGTCATTTTTCTCCTAGTAGGAAAATCAGGGGTTTATGGTATTGCCTCGGTGCTGCTCCGTTGTTTCTCTCCAAACCACCACCAATGGCCAACAACATCATCTTAAAAGCAGGAATTAGTGTGTCAAAACTGATCTTGCCACAACTCTCTGTATATTGCTATGCACTGATGAGTGATAAACTGCACAGAAAACASGGTCTCCACCTTCTCTGAAAAGGACTGCTGAAATATTTGACAAGCTTCAGTCAAGCTGTTTTCTTCATCTTGAAGCCAACTTGCCAAACAATCTTTTGACATTTTGTGGTATTTTATGTTGGATTCTTCAGTGTAAGAAGGTGTAAAAAAAGGCCAGTGTTAAGTTACACCAGACCTCTCTGCTATGTTGCTGTAACAGCACCCCATGTTGGAGTTCTCAGTTTTTCAGCTGCTCATCAGAGCAATTCTCTGTCATAGCTGTGTAGTGTCTTAAATATATGCCAGATATTAGATATGTGTGATGCAAGGCAGCACCAGCATAGTGTCTTTTGAATGTATTTACCATGTACTTTTTAATACCTCAGCTCTGGTCCAATGGTTCGTTTGTTCCAAATACTTTCAAACTACTGTAATGGTTTAGATTTTTTTCTTATTTTTCTGAAGAGTCTGTTTCTTTTCCCTCAAGTTTCAACTGGATCTGTTATATACAGTTTTGTGATGTGATATCTGTTATGTTCTGAAGCACTGTGAGAATTTTCCAAACACTCCCAGAAGCACAGACTAAAGGTCCCAGCTCCTGTCAGTGGGATAATTTATTACTGTGTTCGGTTTATCAAAATTAGGGTTCATTTCTCTGTGTTCCATACACTCTCTCATTTCCCTTCCCTTCATTATTTACCCTCTTTTATTCCATGTGGTACCCCAGTAGCTCTCTGCCACAACCTCAGAAGCCTCTCTATGCCRCTTGTCTGACTTCTCTAAAGGTTGCTGACCTTTTCCAGAGGACATAATTCATAACATTTTATAGGGAACAGCTGTTCCTCAAGAGTAAACCAGCTGCATATGTAGACAGCTAAAATAAACACAGAATAAACCAATTGTCTAGAATAAACCAATGGTTTGTACCTTTGCAAATCACTTTTCTACCACCCAGGACTAGACAAAAGAGAACCTGGGCTTTCTAGCACATTGCTTCATCTCTCCTCTCACAGGATATTTTTACTTCTATTTATTCTTATCTTATTATTGCATGAGTGGAAACAAACACCTTTCACTGCCCTCCTCTAAGGTTATAATTTTCTCTCATAATTTTGTGCTTTTTCTCCAAAATAAGGTGAAAAAAATTGCCAGCAAAGCTGTCAAAGTCTAAGTTTCTAAAATTACTTAATATTGCTCCTGTTTCCAAAAATATCCCCATACTATGTTTGATTAGCTTGAATTTATAAATTGCAGACAGCTGGRTCTCAATCTCATCTCTTGACGTCAGGCAGCCCTTCTGCAAACCCAAACCAGCAAATTCCCTAAATCCTGAATGTAGGTGCACAGATAGGAGAAGGTGGCAGTGTCACATTCAGCAGAGTGGTGTGAAGGTCTTGCTGTCACTGCAATTTGCCTGTACCCAGGTGTCTCTCTTGCTCTTTATTCAGTTTTACTCTGGGAAGGGTAGTGGTGGCACTGGTTAGGGATTGTCCTTTTCAATCCATTTGTACAGCATCTGTCATCACTTGGCCTAAAGCTGCAACTGAAGGGCAACTCCATTGTGTGGCTTAACAGAAATTGGACTAGAAATGCAGAAATCCAAGTCCCTTTGACCTCTTTTCTGTACAGTATGTTCTCACCAGATAGTTATTTTTGGTTCGTTTTTTGGCATGAATTCAGGTGGAGCAGGACAAAGAGATGGGTGATTCTGAGACAAAGCCCATAACTGCTTAGCAACAGGAAAAAGAACCTCTTTGTGACCCTGCTTGTTACATCTACTTTGGGCTTCCTAGAGCTCAATGGAGATGTCTGGTTTTTAAATAAGAAAAATTGTATTGACTTTCATTGATATCATAGGAAGTGTCCTCCAAAGAGTCCCAAAGATCTCTTTTTTGCAGAAACAGGAACATTTCTTTTGTCCAGCCTTGTCCCAGCTGCTGCCTCATGGTAAAAACATCTTATCTCTGCTCTGTCAGACTTCCCAACAAATGCAAAGTGAATTTCCACCTCAGGCAGGATTTCCTACGAAGCTGTTGACAAGATCTGCCCACTGTAAYTTCTGGGGGAGCTGAAGGGCGTCTCTGAGCTGTCTGTGTCTGTGTGGCCTGGATGCCAGCTAGAATCAGTACAGTTTGAGGCTTCACATGGTAATTCTTCATTGCAGCTGCTACTCCTGTGTTGTCTCCTCCTGTGCTCTTGGATTCTCACCTGCCAAAGACTTTGCTCATATTTACTCAGAGCCTGTCTCCTTCTCCTTCTCCTCTAGTGCGGAAGACCAAGAGGAGGAAAAGCTGGTCCATGTGGATAAATGCTTATCTAGTGCATGATACAGTAGCCAGACTYCAATGTATTGAATAATTATCCTGCTGGTTCACACAGGAATTAGAGAGAAGCTGCAAATACAGAAGATAATCCTGACCTGCATTACCACTAAGGTGTGCACTTTCTCCATCACCATTCATCACACTACTGGTAATTCATCAATGAATGGCCATAAAGTTCAGCTTTATATGTTATTTCAAGGCTTCTTTCCATAGGGGTCTCTAATGTGAGGATCAGGATTGGAGGTTCTGTTTTAGAACACAACTCCAAGAGAGTCAAAGATGATTAAACACATTCTCCTATTTGTATGACTGACTTCTTTCAGTTCCCACAAATATTTGAGGAGCTATACAGGAGCATCTTTGGTTCAGCCATGACTTCTTCCAATTAAGAAATAATCTGAGCTCTGTTCTATCTTCACTTCAACATTTTTTGTTACATTGACCACCTCCTGATAGCCCAGAACTCTCCTAAACCCTCTGCTTTAGTTTTTTTATTMAACATTTGAGGAAGAGATGCGATCAGCTCTCCATGAAAATCATTCCTATGTCCATTGAATCAAGCCCCTCACAACTTCCAAAATTATTCCATGTATAAGTTAGTGCATTTATTATGCTGCACAACAAAATAAATAGGATGTGAACAGTGAGCTTTTGGGGTAACTTTTGTTAACTCTACTGATATACTTCTGACATTTTGGTCTTCAGTTTTAAAAATATGGCCCTAAATTTTCAGGATTGACCACAAGCTTAAAGAAACAGGAGTTTTTCAGAAGTGTGTATACATGTATTTGATACTCAAGGAGAAAAGAACCTCATGTGGAATAAAACTGTAGTGAATTTACTGCAACTTCCCTCCAATTTCCTAACCAGCTGTGGACTTTTGCATCATCCTTGGGATTTTTCAAGAAGCATCTTGCTTTTTAACAAGTCATTTGTAAAGAAATACAGTCAGACAATTTTTTCATCTCCCTTCCATTCTACTATTGTGTAAAAGTTCAAGGAATAAGCAGAAAGGAAGAAAATAAAGAAGGAAAAACGTGCCAGTGAGTTATTAATGTCTATTGCATGTTGCCAGTGAATGGGGAGTGTCTTTTTTTTTTTTTTTTTTAACTTCGGTTTGAATAAAAGGCAAACAAAACACAAATCCAAATCTCTGAGAAGCAGCTATCCATAAACCTCCATATATTCTGTATTTGCTCAAGAGCTTAGGGTCTACCTCCCCATTTCACAGCTGGGCAGGCCAAGCCGTAGTGATCCAACTGCATCAGCAAGCACTTGGCTACTGAATCTATCGGTGATGGGATTCAATGAAATGGAAACCACTGTCTCCCTGCCCTGAAGACAGTTCTGGTGTACCTGTGTGCACAGAGGG
>JACDOX010000058.1:1933923-1967670 GCA_014549065.1 Cardinalis cardinalis | reverse complement strand
TGGGGGAACGGGGGGCGCTGGGATGGGGGAACGGGGGTGCGGGGTGCGGTGCGCGGGGCCGCGCTCCGTGCGGAGCCACGGCGGGGCGCGGTTGCCCGCAGAACGGAGGCTCGTCCCTCCCCCGCCCGCCCCCTCCGAGAGGAACGCATGTGATCCTTTTCTGTTCATTGCTATAGAAACAGAGCAAAGCAAAGGGTAAATATACGGACAATGGCTAAAGACAATTTTAATTTTCGTCCCCGCTTAAATGTCACAGGTTTGTAACGCGCCGCCGCTGTAACCGGAGCCGGCATCTGCAGCCCGGCGGGCGAGCTGGTCCCCGAAGCCGGAGGAATACAAGTCCTTCATTATTGCCAAGTGGGATCAGAGCACGTAGGTCTGTTTAGACACTGCGAAGCATTGTGAGAGGGCTCTCTTCAGGGACAGCCATAAAAGCCTCCTTCTTCCTCCCGCTAGAAAAGAGCAGCTGTATTCTTCTTACGTGGACCCCGCCGAAGGTTGCCTGTCGCTACACTGCAAGAGTTTCGGGTCAGCGCGGAAAAGCAAACTTCATTTCAGTCTGAAATGAAGTCAAGTCTGAACAGGGTTTGCCAGTGCAGGGCTGTGCCTTGGGTGGGAGCTGCGCTCACCTCTGTGCCCGGGAGAGCTGCTGAGGAAGGTTTCTGAGGTTCTGTATTGCTTGTCTGACAAATACTTTGGCAGCTCTAAACTAACTTTATGATTTAATCCTGACCAGTCTTTTAGATTAGGGTATTTCAGGCTATTAATTATCTGTTAATGACCACTCCCAACACCTTTGACATTAAATTAAAACCATAACCACTGCTTGTTAAACAGGAGAGATAGGCCACTTTACAGTGCCAGCACTCCCCAGTTTTGTATCTGGGTCCCAGTCTAGTTTTCCCTCTTCAAAACCAGTGACAAAGTGCTCAATCAGTGATATAAATAAGCAGGACTGAATTGGTTATTTTATAGGTACATGAGTGTCTCATTAATTGCTGAGTGTTACAGATGTGGACAGGGTGCTCTAAACTGTTTACCAGCTGGTTCTTGGAAATGAGACTTCCTGGATGACTTTCCTGTTGAGATATGCTGCCCCTCCTTGTAATTCCCATGGTGGTTCCTGCTTCCCRGCAAGACCAAACTCCCCATTCACACACAGGATCATTGCTGGCGCTGCCCCTGGAGCTGCTAGAAGAGCTCTGCTCAGGGGCCTGGAGGATATTGATTGCTCTGTGCAATTTCCCAGCGTGAGCCTGCTCATGACACTCAGCATCCAGAAATGTGAGCCTCACTGTCTGTGGCAGGGCAAACCCCAGGAGCACGTGGACTGCTCGGCTGCATCTGGAGCTGGGGTGACCTTTCCTGAAAGGACAGATTGGCTTTGAGTCAGGCTGGGAGTCAGCATTCTGCTGGATTTCTGTTAATTGTATTAATTACAGCGGTCTCTGCTTGGCACTGCTTTCCTTGGAAACCTGTGTGTGCTCACAGACAGAAATCTTGGCACATGAAGGCTGAATCTTCTGGTTGGATTTGAGAAGGGGGAGGAAGAGGACAGGAGGGACTGACCAGCTGGGCTCCTTTCAGCACAGTCAGGAAATTCAGAGTTGCTTCTGCGGCATTCCAGTACCACAGCKCTGTGTTACACAGGCTTCTTGATGCTAATTAAATATTTAACACACGTGAAGTAAGACAAAAGGAGAGAGGGAAAAACCAACGACCCACATGTGAGTGTATATGGAAAGGCAATCCTGTATTGGCATGGAGAGAAATTAGAATGTTTGAGAAGTTTTTTGTCTTCAAAACCTTATGGTTCTGCATTCATTTCTGAGGGCCCATTTCAGATACACAGAGAGCAAATCTGATGCTTTGTGTCAACATCCCAAATACACCGTGTTCATATGAATGTGAGGCACATTCTGACTATTACTTATCATAATACAAAACAGTCTGGCCAAGTGCCTTCTTCATTTATGGCTTCCTGGTATGAAAAGCATACAGTTACTATCAGATGTTCCCAGAGGGAAAAATCATATGGAAAATTACTGCAAAAATAGTCTGTGGATTAAACAACCTGATCAGTTCTCCAGTGCTGTGCTGTGAGATGGCATTTTTTCCTACTCAGACTCACTTATGAATTACAAGAAAAAAATAAAAGGATATTATGCTATCAAGGCATTAAAATTTCTCTCCAGGTTCACAAAGATTTTAGGAAATATCCAGGASGTATGTTTGCAATTAATATTAATATAAATTTATTTTAATGCCTAAATACAGAACCAGAAATCTTTTTTGAAGTCTGTCATATGAGCTTTTGTTTGTGTTGGGTTTGTTTTCTGAGAAAATTGTAAAACAGTATTTACAAGGATTAAAAAAAAATTAACAAAAAATTTTYGCATTGCTCTCCTGTTTCTATACAAGGTTGAATGCCTGGTAAAATACCAGATGAGCCCAGCTGTTTCAAAGCACTTTGATTCACTTTTGACCAAGATACTCACATCTTCATTGCATATACTGAATGAATGCAAAAGTTGAGTTTAACAGGGTCAGACTGATGTTCCCTGATCCCTCAGGGAATATTTGTCTAATTGTGTATGGACCATGACAGCAGGCTCTTAAGATATTTGTTTAGATCTCTYATATGAAATGTCCCTGTTTCTCTCAAAACAAGTAAATCTCTGATTTTAGGGCATAAAAATATATGTCTGTAGATTAAACCCTGGTTTCCTGGTAAAACAAACCATGCATAAACCTCAGAAGGATTTTGGCAAGTAATTGAAATCTTTCAAACAAGCAACTGAATTGAAGAAAATCCCTTGGTAATGTAAACTGAGCTCTCTGGAGGTCAGGAGAACAGGGGCTTCCTGTAGGAGAGGGCTTGAGCAGTGCTCCCAAGACCTCTGCAAATTCATTCAGGCAAAGGCAAAAAGGTCTTTCCTTGAAAGTGCTCCTCACTCTTCAGCTCCTTGCTTCTATCAGGAGCTCTGGCAACATGGAAACTTAAAACTGCTGRAAAGAGAGCACATGTGCCTGAATGGAAAAGAGAAAGAAAAGAAGGCATATCCCTCCATTTGATTTGGCTTAGGCTTCTGGAAGACATTTGATGCTGTGGACACGTTCATTCTGCAATATTTCTCTTAGCTCAGTCATTGCTATATCAGCATGGCATTGAGTTGTTTGCAAAGCTGTGCTGCAGTCCCTAATGGCTTTCACTTATTTCAAGGTATTTTTCAACACTCTTAATTCTTCTAGGCTCTTCTGAAGTGGCCATTTGAATATTTCCCGAGACAGGCATATAGAGCTACCAGTTTACCTTAGTGAACTTCACTCCATTCCATWTTTCTCAATGTTTCTTTCTCACTGAAATCACTACATCCTAATGAATTGCCATGCATTTTCAGAATGGCACTGCTGTGTTGATGTGGAGTTTGCCCCCTGCATCTTTAGGAATGCAGGACTGCAAGGGTTTCTAGTACATGCTTTCCCTTTCCCTGGCTCCTCCCAAGCAGTTAGATTTGTTAAGAACTTTTCATTTTTAATTTATTCATTTTGTTTGCATTGACATTTATTTTGGACTCTGTTGCCATGGCAAGTTAAAATGGATRATTCCTCCAGTAGCCTGTCAGTTTGTTTCCAGAAATTTGTCTCTGTCTCTACAAAGTAATTATTTTTGCTGGCATCCATCACCCTTCACTAGTTTTCAGATGGACTTGATGTCTCTTTCTCTCAGCATGAGGGCTTTTGAATGCCTGCCATTGCAAGATTTTTGTTGTTGTTGTTGTTGTTGTTGTTGTTGTTGCTACTTTTGCCTTTCATCTGGTGCAGCATCCTCACAAACCTCCAAAATCTCACACTCCCCAAATCCCAACACTCTTGTGTTTCTTGCTTTTGCAAATCATAGCTCTATAAATGGCAGTTTCCAAAATGGTTTTTGTCACTTTTGATATTTTCTTGTCTACAGGAATATATCAACAGGCAAGGAATGGCTATGACAGATTGTAATCAGCATTCTGTCAGGAATTGTTGCAGATATTGGCCCTTGGCACTGGTCCCTTTGACTGCCTGCTCCACAAAGCTTTCATCTGTGTGTACCATAACAAAGCACCCAACTTTTTGAGAAACAAACTAGTATATCAGTTGCCATCAGCTCTRGTCTTCAGTTCTTAAAAACTTGCTACTAAAAATATGTACCTTAATAGATWAATCATATATAGATAAAAAGGCAGTATTTCCTCTCTCTTGCAGCACTGACCCATCTTTTCCCATTTAGCAAAGCTCTCCCTTATMATTCGCAAACTTTGCTGACTGCAGAAGGGTGAGAACCCTCACTTTGGGGTATTTGGAAGGGCTTTTTATGCACAGCCCTGTTAAATTCATTTTTCTKCTCATTGAAATCTTAAGCCTCTCAGTGTCTATAATTTTGAGGTACCAGCAGGCTCAGCCACGTRTGATGACACACAGGCTGAATATTAATCAGCATTTTGCTTAGGCCACAGGGATTTATGGCTGCTTTGCCATGTGCATCTGCCACACTGCACTGGAGGCAGTTCACTTTTAAGCCCATTGATAAAATGGCTTATGACAATGACAATGACAATGACAATGACAATGACAATTGGCCTTTGAGAACTACATCTATATTAAAAAGCCAAGGAATGCCAGTTAAAACTCCCAGGCACTGAGGCTGACAGTCTCTAAAACTAAATTCAACTTTTAATTCACCAAGAGGAATACAGTGGCTCTGACAGCCCACCCCTGTCAGAGGGTCCTGCCACCTCTGACTTACCCTCTCCTGTTCCTCCCCCAGCCCCTTCCTCAGCCRTGGCTGCTCCTCACCAGCACCCAGCTGCCGGCTCAGCCCAGCTCCCACATCCTCCCTGCAGCTACCCCAGCTTTTGTTCATCAGACAGGCAAAAATTTAACACTCATCCTGCTGAAAGTAKCCCGCTGATTTCAGAGGGAGCAGGATGTTGCCAAAGTGGTTTGATTATTCACTTCAAGTAATATTTTTATTTTTTAACAAAGGTGTTTACTTTTCAAACAAAGACCATTGGCTAAGCCATGGCAACGAGAGTGTCTGTGTAGCCAGCAAATACTTATTATGTGGGTGGGTGGTTTGGATGGTCTTGAATACATAATTAAATTTGTTTTTCCTTTCAGCTCCCTGTGGTGTGTTATTTTTTTATATTTAAAAGTTATCCCATCTTGAAGACAACTGTTTTTTATTATTAAAAGGACAGTTTAAATGCACTTGGTAAAACCAAGTCTCTTTCCTTTTATGTCTCAATCTTTTTCTGACTAAAGAAGTCCTTTAGTGCCTATGATCAGCTTCTGCAGTCAAAATGTTTCTCTAAATATTTTCTAAAGGTCCAGAAGCCTTGTACACGTAATGCAATAAGGTCTTCATTTCCTGATCCTTAAAATATTCAGCATCATCTTTTATATGTTATACTGGATCAGCAAAATTGAGGCTATGAAATGTTTCCCCTGCTGTAGAAGAAGGAAGCTTCTGCATATTCCTCCTGGTACAGGTAAAAGGGAACAGCACATAAATAAGTGACCAATACTGCAACAAGCTGAACTTCTGCAGCCCCAGTGGGATGCACCAGTGACTTTGAACTATGGTTTGTCAGCATGAGTGGACCCCTTTGTGGGAATACAAAGTCTGTCAAATTGGGTAGGTGACTCAAAAGAGATGGGTGGAAATTCTCCAAGAACAAGTGTAATAGGAGCAATTTGAAATGAGGATCAAACCCACAAATGCAGGGCTGGAGTAACTGGCAGTGAAAGCASTACAGCAAAGTGAATTTGGAGATTATGACAGAACTAAAATAAAATAAAAATATAAAATGTCATTTGCTTGTGAACCAACACCATTCTTTTCTAGATATTTTCTTTCATTAGAATCACAGGATGTTTTGAGCTGGAAGAGACCTTTAAATGTCATCTATTGGATCCCCACCCTGCCATGGGCAGGGACATCTTGCACTGGACCAGGTTGCTCAGAGCCCCATGAAGCCTGGTCTAGAGCACTTCCAGTGACAGAGTATCCACAAGTTCCCTGAACAAYCTCTTTCAGTGCTTCACCAACCTCACAGCAAAGAATTTCTTCATGTCCAATCTACCTCCTTTCAGTTTAAAGCCATTACCCTTTGCCATGTCACAGCCGGCCTTGGTAAATGCTTCTCTCTGCATTTCAATCTTCCCCTTTATATATTGAAAGTTTGCAATGAGGTCTCTCCAGAGCCCTCTCTTCTCCAGGCTGAGCAACCCACATCTCTCAGCATTTCTTCATCAGGGAGGTATTTCAGGAGTGTTAGGAGTGTCAGAGCAAGGTTCAGATAATGTAGCTAAGCTGGTGAAGGTCAAGCCTGGTGCCTCAGTGATAAGGGATGAAAAGCACATATATGGAAAGTCTGAAGGAACTGGGTACCTAAAAAAAGAAGATTGAGGAGAACATGGCATGCTTCTTTTATGTTAATATTGCTACAGGGAGGACAGGAAACCATCGTGTCCCATGTTCACTAGGGGAGACAAGAAGTCTGTTCATAATCAAAGGCTTTATATTGGAAAAGAAAAAACCTTTACTTATATAAGGGCTCTGAAACACTGAAAGTTATGTGTGAAAAGCCTTTCACTGAACGTTTTCAAGAACAGGCAGATGACCCTCTACTGAGGGGGATTTAGTGTGTTTGATCCTGCCTCAGTGCAGGTTATTGGGCTGCAGTTTTTGGTGAGTGTTTCTTTTTAGCTACAAAGTTCTGTAATGTACACTCTCCTTGGACAATCTGGGTGAAATTAGAGTTGAGTCCAAACAATCAAGCTGGGACTGATACTCATGTCTAGATGAAACAACCCAAATATGAAGGCGGAAATTCAACTAAGTAGCTACTATTAAAAAAGGACTATAAATAAATTGCCTAGAGTTTGAGACAGTCCCATTACTGTGGGAAACCATGAAAGAAGAGGTTTTTTTAACTTTCCTGTTGGCTTTTCCATGGCAGTTGATCTGGTGATTTATTGAAACACATTTGTAATGATTTCGCTAATATGCACGACATGATGAAAAATGCCCTATTTAATGAGTTTTATGTGATTCATAACAAACTGCAGACAGTAAAAGCCTGATGACATTTTTAAATTCTACAGGACAAGAAAAAATTTCATTGTAAAAGCAGGAAACTAAATTCTGAGAAGCATTCCCTCTTTAATTTTCCATTAAATCCAGGGAGAAGTGATAATTTTAAAAGGTTCCCTAATTAAATGCTAGTCTATTGAGTAAATACTACAAGGAACTKAGAGTCAGTCAGGGATAAAACAAAACCATGCAACTCTCTGGAATCTGTTGTTCTCTGTCTTTTGGTCTTTGCCAAGCATGCTTTTGCTTAAAATTACTTCTCACATAACCAAATAATATTATAACAGAAAGGAATAAAGTCAGCAAATGTAATGTTCTTTCTAGAATGTCATATTATGCCATAAGAGGCATTTAATTTAAAATCTAAGAGCCAGTTACAGTTATTTAAAAAACAGAAATAATTTTTCCTTTGCACTCAGAGTCTTTCCCCATTTTGGTGGAAGTTATAAGTCTACACAACTAACTCAGCTAATTGCCCAGCCATTTGCTCATCTCCATTAAAATGGCTCAATACAGATAAAAATAGATAACAAATGGGCAGCCCTTTTAAAGTTTGGAGGTTTTTTTCTTTACATGCTTAAGAGTGGGCTTTTGAACTTTTCTAAGTAAGAGGAAAAGGAGCTTGAATCTCTAGTGACTAGCTTACTATAGCTTTAATTCAAATCTGAATCTCCCATTAAGGTCATCTCTGTATGGTTTGAAGTTTTCCTTTTCAGTTAACCTCTGCATTGAACTGAATATTCCTCAGATTCCCTAATTAGTTACAGTTGGAGCTTTAGAGACTTTCAAGACTTTCCTCTTTGAGCAAGGAAGAAAAAGGTTCAAACAATGGTCAGGAAGCCCTAAAACCTCTTATCTCTCAGCAGTTCGATTAGACAAGAAGAGTACTGTCTTGATGGATTGAAAGTGCTCTGTACCAGATAAGAACAGGAAAGATAAGAACGTTAGGATTTTTTTTTTACCGAAGAAAGGACTGCTTTCCTTTTAAGCATTATCTTTTCTTCGTTCATTTACACATTGCAGGAAAAACAGAATGTGTTTGCAATTAATATTTATATTTACACACTCATTGTGCCTCAATTCTTTAATATACACAAGAGAATGATAGAGGATTAAAAAATTGTCAAAACAGTCAAAGCTTACTAAGTGCCTTATTATGTGTTGTGCAGCCTTATTGATGCTGGAAAAGAAGGTAGAAAARCTGATGGTATAAAAATAAGCCAAAAATTACATTTGTTCAATGTTTTCAGATTTAGATGTAATAGAAAGTAAATATAGGTGTGAGAAAGACACTGGCTGCCCTGGAAGATGGTTGGGTAAATGTTCTGTTTATCTTTCTCCAGTCAGTGGGTTGGTTGTTGCTTTTCTGCCAGTTGCTTTCCATTAATGACTTTAGTTCTGAAAGGCCTTAGAAGGAAATTGTTTACAGATATTTTCCTTTGCTCTGACAGAAATATGAAGCCATTTTCAATCAGCTTCCTCCTGTTCTGCATTTGTGGCCCAGCCATTTCCCCATTTAAGTCAATCAGAACCTAGCCATCCACTTAAACTGGAGCAGATGAAGTTCTTTACCTAGCAGTGGCTAAAGAGCCAGGGAGATGAATGTTTCCTATAAGCAAAAGGATATTTTAATAGCTCAGCTTTTTTCTAGTTGATTTGACTATGTCTTCCAGTGCCAGTACAGTGGAAGAGACCTTACAGTCCTCATTTTCAGGAGTCTCAGGGCTACATTTGTTCTCAGGTGGACTTTGGACACTGCATTAAACAGTTCCACTCACAATTTTCCTAAGACCTCACAGTCATAATCCAGTGTATATAATTTAAAAGGGAAAAATATCCTGATACAGAATAGAAAGCTTTTAGTGTATGGGCTATATTTTTTCATTGTTTAAGTGCTCTTCTCTAGAGACTTCTTGTAGCTTTTATGGGAATCTATTTATCATTACAAAATGTTAATTCAAATGTTTTCATTGAACCTRCATACTTCTTGCCTCTACATTTATAATTGCACAGATTTATGATGCTGTGAAGTTCAGAAACTTGGGCAATCTGGTGCAGATTATGTTTGGGCCAAAGGAGCAGATTGCAGCCCTCCTTTTCTAGAACTTCACACAAGCTAACTGAAACAGCTGAGGTGGTCTGGGATCCACATCAAACTATTTACACATGAACAAAGTTAACTGGAGAACTCARAAAGATTTAGAGGAAATGGACTAAATTGTAAGTTTCATTCTATAATCACATCTTAATTACATTTCACTTATCAGCTCCTGATGGCTTTTGATGAATCCTATGGAGGAGCTGGTTTACATGCATACCTTTTGTGCTTGCAGAAAAGTAAAGAAATCATTAAAACTTCGGGAGAAATCTGGCTCTACTGGGAGGGTCAGCAGTCAGTGACAAAACTCCTGCATGCTTCAGCAGAGTGAAGTCTCTGTGCTATGATGCTGGCCACAGGCAGTTACAACAACAAAACAGAAAAATGCTTTGCTTACTGAGACGTGGGGAGGAAGGAGCTGGAGAAGATTCCTGTAAGGCGGTGGAAGACAAGTGATAGCAATGAAGATGAGGAGGCAAAAGAGCAAAAGAAAGGGAGAAGGCAGAGCATGGAACAGAGGCAACAGGACAGCTGTGAGAAGAGGAAGGGGTGTGGAAAATTGACAGTGGAACTGAAATAAGTGGCGTTGCTTTTCAGATCAAAGAAGGGAGTGTATTTTAAATTGGTTCCTTCAAGGAAATGACTGTGGTTTGATGGGTGAACTGAGAGGGTCAAAAGTCTTCAGACAGACAACAGGCATAAAAGACCTTACATTGTATTTAGGTCCAAATTAGCCCTGCCAGACCAATTCATCCCACCTCTGTCTTGCTCCCAAGGAACTTTTTCCTTCATAACTCTCACAGATGGACTGGGATTGTACCATGAGGCAATTGAACAGAAAAGTACAATCCATAGGACAATGYGTGCAGGCCTCTTTCCTTAGGACACCACAGCCTATGACACATGGTCCATCATGTCCTGTACTAAAGTGTTGGCTTCTCATACCAAGAGGTGAAAGAAGAGTGGAGCTGAGGGCCCAAAAGTGTGTAAGAAAGAGCCCCCGCATGCAGTGTGTGGAATAGATGATCTCTGACCATAAGAGAGAAGATGTGGTTCTCTGCATGCTGCTGTGAATCTTCCTGCAGCAGCARCAAGTACCACAGCACTGCACTGGTCCTTGAAGTCAGACATTTAGGTTGAATGACTTATCTAAAAATAAAATAAATTAAAAAAAATAGAAATCTCTAGAGGACTGGGTTTTTCAGGGAGTTTTGACATCCCATGACTGTCCCATTGAGCGACATRTACTTGGGACTCTCCTTGGGCATTGAGGCCAGCTGGTGTGCAATGACTTGCACATGTACTTTTCTGTCTTCCAAACCTACAGATGAGTGAAAGAGAGACAAAGAGATTCTCTTGACTCCCAAAGACAAATCCGCACCCAGACTTGGTCAGCAGTGCTCCCAGATGTGCTAGTTCCTTTGATTGTTTCTCATCTTGGAAAAAKCTAATTAGGTCAAAATCTTGCCAGAAACTAGTCGACTGGCTGAACAGCACAGATGGGGGGATCACTGAGATTGAGAATATTGTTT
This sequence comes from Cardinalis cardinalis, assembly GCA_014549065.1. Lineage (NCBI taxonomy): Eukaryota > Metazoa > Chordata > Aves > Passeriformes > Cardinalidae > Cardinalis > Cardinalis cardinalis. The sequence goes on along the minus strand of JACDOX010000058.1, from coordinate 1,956,902 downwards.
GGTGTATTTTAACTCAGCATTATAGAATAAYGCTGTTTTTCTGTGAGTTACTCATAGTGATTACTCTGACAAGGATCCTTCACAGGTTATTTTAAGTAYTTGTAATTACAGTAGCAATAGGAGTCTGGACATCTTTTTGCACTTCAGAATGTGATCCCACAYCACAGTGTGAAAAACAAGCATATTTCCAAATGCCATGGAGGGAATTTGATGAGTCCAGTTCTCCAAACCTGGACCCCTTTGCAGAACCCARGGCTGTAGAGCCCACAGACATGCTCTTTACTGAAGCCACCAGGAGGCACATGGTCCTGGATCTGTGTGTGGTAGCCTAGACCTGCAGTCACCAGGATCAGCAATCAGCTTAGAAGGTGGCTTCAGGAACACAGAGATTCCTCATTGTTTCTGTCGGGTGCCAGAGAAATCCCTGGTTTAGCATGTCCCCGTTCTCACAGCTGGAGAGTTGGCAATTGCCTTCCTTCCTTGGCTGCTAGCCAGCACTGAGTCAGATGGGACTAAGAAATACCACTTCACATGCCCTCCTGTTGCTGCCTTTCCATTCACAAATGTAAAAACATCCTTGATTTTTTCTGACAAAAATGTAAACAAGGAGACTGGCTGGCCCAGGGGATGTGTAATAGGATATGGAGCCTTTCACCTCTGTCTTATGAACAGAACATCATACCCCTCTGATGCACATTCTGTGGCTTGTGAGAAGAGAGCTGGTGGTCTGAGCCTCAGTGTCATGTGTCTGCTCCAGGAAGCCACAGGATTTGGGACTGATTAGCCTCTTTGTGGGCAGCCCCCACAGAGGGGCTGGTGATGAACTGGTACCTCCTGTGCAGAGATAAAACACACTGATTGTACAAGGGAAACTGCTCTCACTGATGCTGACCTCACTTCTGTCTCCTGACTCGTAGCCAGTCTTTAGCCATCTGTAGGAAAGCTAATCATGAGCACGAATTTACTTACAAGACTCTAATGAAAGCACTGTAAATAATRCATCTGCATTTTTAGTCACTCAGATATGCAATACTTCATCTGGCAAGGCTGTTTTGATGTGCARAGGAGGAGCTTTAATGAAACTGATGCCAAAATCTCTCATTGCATCACCTGGCTCTGGACAGTCCTTCAGTGCCTCTGACTGCAGCACCTGCAGAGCTGCTGCTGTCCCTGCAGCCAGGGGAGGGAATCCACCTGCCTTGTGCTCACATCTCTGCAACAGGAGGGGTATGTGTCTAACCTTTGCAAACAGCAGGGCCAGCCCCTTCCACAGTGCCCAGAAGGAATACCTCCAGCCCCAGCATTTCTGGTTCAGGACTCTGAGCTTAATCCATCAGCTAAGGCYGTATCCACCGTCTGTGAAGGGAAATTCCCAAACTTAGCAATATTAGTAGGTTTCATCTACTTTTTTGCTTATAGCTGTTAAGTACGTGAATAATATCTGCAGATGCTTCTCTTTGTGCTACTCTTTTAAAATACAGTCCTCACATTTGTGTTGATGCACCAGTGTCTGGGAATACTCCTGAGTTGTGCCCTGTCTTCAGCATGCTTCCAGCTTGGGTACAACTGGGCTGAATTTGRTTGAATTCTGGGATGTTGTACAAGTAAATATCTAAATTTAAACTGGATATGTGAGTGGCTATTTRTAGCTGGGCTTATCCACACTGGGCTCTTAGTGCCTCTTGACATAGGCAAATGCCTAAATTAGGGCCAGGTGTATTTCTGCAGGCAGTTTTCACTAATAATAGAGGTCTCCTTACCTCCAAACAATCAAGTAGAAAAGAATCGTGAGAGAAAATACTTGGACACAAATTTTCCATTAGCTTCCATTAGCTGTGATGGTGGGTCAGGCCATTGCAGCTCCTTTTTGTTCAGCTCTGCTCTCCTGTCAGATGCTGCTGCCTTGAGGAGAGTCCTCAGCTGCTTCAGCAGAGCATCTGATGGCTTAGCTCCAAACCACCTCCTGCAGAAGTTCAAACTGAGCTCTCAGGGTTGAATGAGCTCTGGGGGAGAGTGGAATAATATCTTGAGCTACATCATCTGTTCACTAAATGAATTTATCTAGACCTCGAAATCAAAAGAAATCCAAAGAAAATCATTGTGCTAAGAAGGAAGCAAAAATAAGCTGACTATTTTAGTCTAGGACTGCAGCTCTTCTGTGGATCCAATTCCAACATTCTCCCATYAATCCCCTCCCTTTTCCCTGTGCACAGCACTAATTTGCCCTCATTTATCTAGAAGTCAGGTCTTCTGTTGTGTTATATGCAAGAAAACAGCAAAGATGACGCAGTATTGGGCACAGTAATAGCWGAAGTAGGTGAGACTTTTCATCAAGCCTAGAAAGAAGGGGGTAATAAAAATGTCTGACATAGGAGTGTTCAGATTGTGGATCTTCAGWCACAGCACACAGCTGTTTTCTGATCTTACTGGTGGGAGTGAGCACTGGGTGGATGTGTTACATGATTACTGGGGCACCAAATGCACTGATAAGCATCAGCTAACCATCCCCTCAAATAATCTGGTTGAACCAAATTAGTCTGAACCTTGAAATAGTGCAGCCAAAGCATCTACAAAGGCATCAACATCCTTTCTGTAGGATCCACAAGTACTGGTTTTCCCAGTCAGACAGARGAAGACATTCCAGGACATTGTGAGAAAAGCACCAGCTGGGCTGCCAGTTGTCTGACTGGGAACATGGGATGTCAAAACTCCCTAAAAATCCCAGTCCTCTAGAGATTTCTCTTTCTTTTTTTAAAATTATTTTTAGATAAGTCATTCAAATAAATTCAATTCCTAGCCATCTGCTTCTCTTAATAACCCTGATATTCATTGCCCTCACATTTATTTAGTCTAAGCTTTCTTGCTGTTATTCTGCTCACACTGTAGATTTCAGGAACTTGATTTAAGCAAATAAAAGAAATATTTGTTGATAATTTAGTTACAGGAAGAAACCTCAGGCTTCTTGATAATTTTTGGGAAAGCAAAAAGCTCAGAAATTAGATCTGAGAAAGTTCTTAAGAATCCAAGTTTAACAATATATATTTCAGTTGTCACTTAATGCATAGCAATGCTTAAGACTCACCCTGTTCAGTTTGAATGTGGAATATTTCATCCCAAGCACTCTGGGAAAGAATTTCCTCTCTTTGTAGGCCCCCAAGTTCTGTGTTTGTGTTTGCATCAGGGCATAGATCCCACTGAAAAGAATAGGGGACCTGACCTGGCCAGATGGTTTGGGTACTTTCTTATAGACAAAGCCATGAATTTGAGTTCCTTCAACCTAAACCACTTAATGTGTCAGTGGCCCACTGACCCAACTGTGATACAAAAGGTAGATGTAATGCCAAGTTTGGAAATTTCCTTGTCACAACCCTTCAGACTTGGTGAGAGAAACACCTGAGCCAGTTCAGAGGACAGCCTTGATTTCTAGGAAGGGTTGAGAAGTTAATCCTGCTTTTTGCAGTGTTTCATACTCGATACATATAGATATACATATAGATATACAGAATCCCACTCTGCTGAAGTGTGTCTGTACTGAAGGGCACTGAAGATGTGTTCAAGGGAATTAGTGTTGAGGATCTCTGTCACTACTGCTCCTCCTCTAAGGACAAATGAACAGATGCAAATGAACATTAAGGAACAAAGCAAAACTGGAAAAACAGCGTCTTTTCAGGCCTCAGCCATTTCAGTGAAAATTGTTTTATTTATCTGAATATACCTTTCTGTCCCAGGAATGGGTTGTTAATTCCAGGAATGGAGTAAAGTGGAGGACTCAAATTGCAGTAGACAGATTTGTTAACCTTTTCCTTACCTCTTCCATGGTCTCTTCAAGTTTAGTCTTTGACAGCCTTGTGCCTAAATTTAATATTGTAGTTTCTACTTTGCTACTGCTTACAGCAAGATCAAATAACTCCAAATGTACTCCTTGATATTTCATCACCAAAATTTTCCACTAACACAGAAAACTAGATAAGCACCATCTCTAAATTACTTGAAATGCTATAAGAGGACATAAAAACATTTATTCTCCTATCCAAAAAGCCCTGCAAATCTGTCTCATCTTAGCTTTGTTTAGCTCCAGTTAGAAAGCTTCCCCTGTCTCTTTACTTGCCTCCTCAGTGGATGCTGTCAATAACTCCAAGTCAAGACTGAAATCCCTTCACTGCAACCAACAAAGATCAGTGTCTGGCAAATGAGCATCAAATTCCTGAGTTTGGGGCCCATAGCCATGCAGGCAGAATATCCTGCAATACCCAGAGAGATKGGACACACAAATCTATGCCCTGCAATACAGATTTTCTCTTGTACAGCTTGGTGTGTCATGATGGTCATGATCTCCTTATGCTCTTAGGGAGATGTTAAAGTTCGCTTTATTTAAGCATTCATAAGTTTTGAGGTGTTAATTGATAGCCTGCAGTGCTTTGAGCCCTCTGTGTTTTTGCCACCCATCTGTTTTGCCTCCTGTTTGTTAACACAGCTGGTGAAACTCATATGCAGGAGCCCACTTCATCCCAGGGTTCTTTAAAATCCCAACCTCTGAATGTCCAATTAAACCAATCAAAACYAATTAGGGAATGTGCAGTTAAAACAATCAACACTGCAAAGCAGCCTTTGGAAAGGCAATGCTAACTGGTGTGTTTTTGTGCACACACTGATTTATTAGGTTATACAGTGATAAGATAAAATTGCAGTGAGCCTGGTGGGAAACCCAGAGGTCATGATCTCTACATTATCAGTGGGTTTATCTGATCTATATCATGAGGGCTTAATGGTAACTGTTGTTTTTTAAAACAGTACCTTTTGTTCTCTCTTAATGTACTTCTTGTTGTCTTTGGACAGCAATCTAAACAGTYACAGCCACCTGATGATAAGTGTTGGCAAGGTGATAATCAGTTTGCTTGCCTTATAATCCCTACAGGAACAGATGGATTAAAAAATTTAAAGGGTGTTATAAATTACAGCAGGGTAATAATGACAGGTCAATTGTTTGTGATGAGAGATAAGGTTAGTAAGGAGAAACATTTTTTCACCAGATTAACTGGTACACTTGCAAACAACAGAGAAGTTTTCTGTCTCACACTTTTGTACCATATCTTGTCCCTTTCCCTTCTGCTGGAAGCACAGAATCTTTTCATTGTTCCCTCTAAAATCTCAAACAGGGACATGAAATKATCAGGAAAAGAAAGGACTGAAGTCCTTGTAGGATCCTGTGAGCATCCCAGAATTTGGTGTTTTTCCTCTGTCCTGTGTGTGAGAGGTTTGCTGGAAAGYGGCTGGGGACAGGGAACCTGTGAGCCACAGAGGGACCTAAGGAAATCAGCCTTGGATGATCTGAGGTCAAGGGCTGGAAACAGAAGAACTTTTTCCCTGTCTATGATGAGTGTTTTGAGCCTCCTGGTAATCAGCCAGTCTGTCCTAGGTTGCAAAATCTGTTGTAGGGGATTTGTAACTCTCACTATTTCACATGGCCATTTCATAGAAATGGAACCTAAGGAAATCTATTGTTGATAGGTACAGTTCTGTATGTGACCATGACTGAGTTCCCTGTGACTACAGTTTGAACACCTGCACCTCACAGGGTCACACTCAGCCCAGCACAGCCAGTCAGTATAGTCAGGAGATGTAGAGAGTTACCTGACACATCCTAAAGAGGATGCTTCACTGTGGCCGTGAAGGCTGACACCCTAAATCATCTCTTTCACAGGTCAAGCTTTTTAATGTACATCACCTTTCTTCACACAGGGTGAAATCACATCCTTAGTCATGTTCTTGACCTCACTCTATCTTTTAATTTTTCTCCAGATTACTCCTGGGTAAAACTACTGGGTTTCAGTGACTTTTATTATTATCTTACTTCAAAAGACATTCTAATGTCTGCCTCTTCTTTTTTTTTAGGTCAATACATTGATGCAAGGAAAGTGTATAATACTCCTATCAGTTGTGTTGGACAGAAGTCTTTGATGTGTAAAATCATCAACATGAGCTGGATACCCTACACATGAAATTTTCTCTGGTCCCCTAACAACATGGTGGTGTCACTCACAGTTTAGGATGTTGCTAYGTAAGACCTGCATGTTTTAATAATCTTGACAGAATATTAGTTGTACAATGAGGCTTGCAGTAACAAAGAACTCCTTCAATAGAAGAAAGAACATAATTTTAGTGTTTCTAGACAGAAAAATGGCTTTTGTCAGGTAAACTGGACCAAAGCACTGGAATTCTTTAGAAAATGGAAATTTAGGTGACTCAGGAAAAAGTAATTCCCTAGGCTGCCTTCCATTATTTCTTATAAATTCTCAGTTTAAATTCAGCCCTGAAGCAGAAGGATGGATTAAAGGGCTTCCTGAGATGGCTTTACATTTATTTCCTGTTATGACTTTTCAGAGCTTATGAGAAATGAAGGTAGAATCAAAGGAACGCTCCCCATAGTTGGGGTTCTCCCAGACAGTCCCTGAAATGTGTTTTTCCATTAAACTATTAGTTTCCAGGCGAAGAACTAGTAGAGTTGGTACAGGTGATGATTTAATTATAATAAAAACCTCTATTCAATAACAAATAATAATCACAGAGAAAGCCTGAATTGCAAAACCAATTAATTTTTATTGCAACAATAAAAAATGAAATAGACAGTCAATATAATGTGCTTATCAGTTATTTTGCTATATAATAATATGCAGCAATTTGCACTGTTCCTGTGAAATATGAATAACCATCTTGAGTGATGTTCCTGGTACAGACATAATGGCAGTGTACCTACTAAAGAGATGAACTAAAGAAATTATCTTTTTTCTAGAAACATGTGAGCTGACAGGAAGCAAGAAACCAAACATTCAACCTTCTAGCAGTGAGGATAATGAACAATTGGAAGAGAATGCTTGGGGGAAAAAGGAGGGATCACTACCAGAGAGGAGGAATATMTGTAAGAAAGTGCATCTTTGAAGTTAACATTTGCACAGAAGAGTGGGCTAGATGACTTCTTTGAGCCCTGTTGGAAGCATTTCCTGTGATGGCAGCTCAGCCTCCCACTCTTCTTTCCTTATCTCCAAACTATGATGTCTGTGAGGCTTTTTCATCTGGAAAACCTAGCTGCAAAAGTTGCAGGAAAATTTGGTTTGATGAAGTCTGCTGCTGGATGTCAGACCATCAGCACAGAGGACATGGTCCCAGACTCCCCTGGAACCTCCAGCAGCTCCTCAGGTGAGTGAACATCAGCCAGGGGAAGGTGAAGTGGGTGCATGTGCAGTGTAAGTGCTCAACCATCCCTGAGATTTATGTCATGTGGTGTCCAGTGTTTGTGCTGACTCTGGCAGGCACAGGCAAGGACCTAGCCCCTGATGATGATGATGATGATGATGATGATGATGATGATGATGATGATGATGATGATGATGGCTGTCTGCAGTGGAGCCCATTCCTATCAGTGAGAAGTTGTCTCTTCTGAGAGGAGCTTGCTATGATCCCTTATAGAATTGATTACATTTGTAGGTCTCTATCACAAGGGAATAGATATCCTGAGACTGGAATCTCCCTCCTAAGCTCASAAGGCTGGGTCTCTTTGAAGGCCAAGAGGAGCAGAAAGATAAACCACTAATGGCAACAGAAATGGCATTACCTGTATGATATTCCAGGCTGGGAGAGGGGCCCATTAGAGATACACACCCTRAGGTGAGGAACAGACTTTTCTATGGAAAAGAGAAGCTGTAGACTCAAACTCTAACTTCAGTGAATGAGAGTGGACCAATGCACACAGCAGATCAGGAACACTGAGAAAACCCCCTAATATTACAGGACAATAGATAGCCACACAAAATATCCTGTTTTATTTACCTTACTGAAAGAATTTATCTGGAAAACTCCTTTAAAAKTTATGTGAAATAATGTAAATGGCATTTGGCCACCATGTCCAGAGCAGATGCAAGGGTCTCATGTGGCTTCACACAGCAGAATTTTCTCTCCACCAACTGAAATAAAAACACTTCATTTTTGAGGTGTAAGGGAAGRAAATAAAATATCTACAGGGTTGTGTTTAAAACAGGCAGTACATCTCAGAGRGAGAAAAGCACAGCTGAACTCAGCTGAGCTCTGTAGTGCCAGAAACCAGAGACCAACTGAGRAAGAGCTGCTGCTGTCTGGATAGATGGATAATCTATTCCAGTTTTGGGCCTCCACCTGAGTACTGGGGAAATCCACAGGCAGTGTCTGTCTGTGGTTTAAACCTTGACCTGTATTCCCTGAGATGCTCTTTCTTTAGTAGCAGAAGCAATTCTTCTGAAGGGTAGTGTAGTCAAACTCTGCAGGACAGCTGCAAAGGGTGTCAGTGCAGAAAGGCGGCAGAAACAGAAAACAGGATAGTTCATATGGGACATCCAGCCCTTTCATTCTGCAGAATCTGGTCTCACAAGAGAGCCAGGACCTGCTCTGCAGGAGGATCACTGGGATGGAGGAGACCCAGACTGATGATCCAGAGTCTGTGTCCCACTCCTCAGCAGCACACACAGACCAGGTGTAGGTGGAGCTTGTTTCTCCTTGCAACCCTATGCCAGGAGCATGCCATTAGGTAAGGGAAATGAGATCATTGTRATTCACAGTGGGAGTGAATCTGGGTCCACAACCTAAACACCACAGGAGTTCAAAGGTGAGGGGTTCAGCTTGTCCAGACCCAAAGGTTTAATCATGGCATGCCAGCTGATGAAGATATGAGGACAGAGAGCACAGTGGCCAACATTTCCCAAGCAATGCTTGCTATGTTCCCTCAGGGTGTGCAAAGCACACGTGCTTCCTGTGGCTGTGAGGGGAGGAGGGAGCAGGGAGGCCCCTCTGCCATGCACCTTCCTGGGGAAGGAAAGGTGGATCTCATGGATCTTGTGCTGCACTGGAGCTGAGCCCAAGGACAGTGTTTGCCTGGAAGCCCTGAGTGGCTCCAGATGTGGCACTGTGGGGTGCTGTGGGGCCAGCAYAGGCAGCTGTCTCTGGCATTTGGCAAAACCTAGGAGGGCAAAGCTGCCCTAGCTGCATGTAAATGCTTTCTCATGAGGTAGTAAACCCTGCTAATGAGCAACCTGGATTTTCTTGGCTTTCACCAGGCTAGTTCTCCGATATGAATTTTCAGTCATGCTTCATTCATAATCCAGGTATTGTGAGAACCAGTGAGTYGTGCCTTATCTCTGTTAGCTCTGAAGATCCTCACTGCTCTCTGCAGAGGGCCAGCCATCACAGTGGTCACTAGTGTCAACATTCTGCTGTGTGGCTTGGTCCTAGCCACCTTTCAGCCATTTCAGGCATTGAGCCCTGGAAAAAGAACTTTCCTAAGGTGATCTTACTTTAGTGACCTCTAAGTGGTCAATTAGGAGAGCGGGTGAGGCCGTGACCCATTTCCAACAGAGGTGCTTACAGATRTGCAAATAATGAAGTGCCTAATTGGCAGAAGTGTTTCCAGTTTTACCTGTGAATATCTGGGCTACTCCTTCTTGTACCACATGGGTCTCCCACCAGCTGCAGACGAGGCTTTCAGAGAAGCTGCTCTGGCAGAAATCAGTGCATGCAGTGCACTGGAACCCATCACAGAGGCTGCACAGTGCCACAGTAGGGAATGTGCTGCCTCAGACGGAGACCAATACTCACATCTGACCTGCTCCTCCCTTGGCACAGTCTTTACCTGATATTTTAGCTGGTCCAAGTGGCTCCAGTGTGTAAAAGAGCTTAACAAGCAGCATGCTGTTTGTATTTGTGCCACTTACTCTGTACACATAATCTGGGCTTCTAATCTGTGCAATATTTTTCCTGAAACATCAACTGCCTGGAAGATCACTTTAGCTCTGCTCACATCCCCTCAAGCTCATGTCAGGTATGGCTGTAAGTGGTAGCTGCAGAATTTATAAACAGGCCCAATTCATCACCCTGTGTAATGAGCCAGGCCTTGAAAATGAAGGACACCAGTTTCTTTCTTCAGCATCCTGTCTGCTCCGTGTCTGACAGGCTCAAGCCAAATAGGCACCATCAGGAGCATTTGTGCTCTGGGCAGCAGTGGGAAAAGGCAACAAAGTGGCATTTCACAGCCTGAGCCGCTGCTACTGTCCTATGCAATATCTATAAATCAAATAAGGCCTCAAAGCTTCTCAGTAAATAAGGGCTTCTAAAAAAATGCCATTAAAAAGTCTCGGAAATGAGCAAATATCTTTTTCTGTGAGAGTCTTACTGACATGAAAAATATCTTTGTCTCAGTCTTTGCTGGTTTACAGTTTGATCTCTATGTGGAAACAAGTGACAAAGAGTATTTGAGATGTTCTATTTTGGGAAATTTATAGGGGAGGTTAATTTAGGTAAATTGGGARTCTTTTTGGGATTTCAGAAAAAGAAAATCTGGAGAGGCTTCCAGATTAAGATTAGTGGCCTGTGCTATTTTCCTGAAACACTTCAGCTGTGGCTAGACTTGAACTTTAAATGAGGTCTGTAGTTGGGGTGGGTCAAAAAGGACGTTTTATCTCCTCCAGTTCAGTACAGCGGGAAGGGGTGGGAAAGGTGTTGATAAGCAGAAATCAGCAGAAATGAAAATGYTGCCACATTTAAGATAGCTGGCATTTAAAACCTATGAGACACATATTTTTTTCATTAATTCTGCATGATGAGGAGTCTTGAGGACCAGATTCTCATGTTGCCCATACCAAACAATATGGGGATCACCCCTCGTTTACAGAAGGAGACASATGTGAATCTGGATCTAAGAGGAAAGCCAGACAGGCCATCATGCTGGGGAGTGATGCAATATATCAGAGCAGGAAACCAGCCCACAGGCATTACAGCAAGGACTAGAGGCACCCTGCTCTCACTTGTACTCCCTGCACGTGCTTGGGCTCTCTCAATTTCTYTACATGACCTAAGATATTTTACATTTAGTCCCTTCAGCTTTACCCTTGAAAAAATTGCTTTGCCTCTGTGGGGGCACATGGCCATGGAGGTTTCATGTTTGRTGGTTAGAGAGAGGGATGCCTACAAGACCTCTGTCATCCAAGTCCCACCCGCTGCTTTGAACACCTTGGGTCTACATAAAGAGAAGATGAAGCCACAAGGATCTGGCACAGGAGTTCTTGTCTGGCAACATTTCCTCTTGGATTTATGAACATGGCACCAATCTCCTGACTTCTGCCAGGGATAGCTATGGTCTCATCTGGGTTTGTTTTCTTGTCTGTTGAGGAAATCCTCTTCCCTTGCCCCTTTTCCCACTGGCACTAGGCTGGGCTGTGCACCCACTGCCTCTCRTGTGCTGAGCTGCCTGTGCAGCCTCCGTGTGCAGGAACAGATTTGTGAAGTGTCAGGAAATAAACAGCCAAGCTATCCTACCCACACAGACCAATCTGACACTCTATGCCCAACATTGCATTCCTTTGGGCTGGAAGTCCTCATTTATGTCTTTGTAATTTTATTTCATGCATATTTATAACTAAAGCAGTCTATTGCTTCTCCCCATAGAACGATTAGATATGTGACATTTCCACCAAAACAATASTGTTTTCTAATGCTGACAGTAAAATGCTGAAGGTTTCATTTAAARTGAGAAAATAGATGTAAGCAACTAATTTTTTTTTCCTCTGGTCCCAGAAAACTAAACTTCTCCAGGCCAGAACTTGAACTACTTCTAAATTTATACATGTATATTCTTTGCTATTTTTAATAAACTGCTRTGCTCTGCTTCACACTGAAAATAAAAAACTGATGCATTAGTTTAAGAGGAATCAACTAACAGACCTTTATTCCTGCATGTGTAGGAATGTGTAACACAAGTAGAAATAGTGTTTCTGTGAATTGTTCATTTTCCTAGGGCTTGTTCTCACAGAATAACAACAACCACAACAAAAAACCCCCACAAAATCACAAAAAACCAACAACAATAAAAAAACCCCCACAATCCCCTCCCCAAAAAAAAACCACCAAAAAACCACCAACTAAAAATACCTAACCCCCCCCCAAACAAAATAAAACAAAAAATAATTTGTATCCTAGTATCTTTCTTTTTGATATTATGGACTTAAGGGGAAAAGCCCAGACCTAATAACTGCTGTGTATGAGCTATAGCCAAATGGTCAAAGCAATACAAATATAACTAACAGTGTAATGCTGGTTTGCCAGAGGTAGGAGGTAAACTCACAGTGTAGCTTATTTCCTAAGTGTGATTATTGTGGCAACAGCCACAATCTTGAGCAGTCCTGGAATGATCTCTTCACWGCTCCTGTGCTGAGCAGAAATAAGACAGTGTCCATTGCAAATGAGGAACTCCACTGATGTTTTCCTGCCTGTCTTCTGAGCCAGGAAGGCATAAGTTTCTCTGAGCACCATTCAGAGCCCTGATTTGGTTGACAGACTGTAGATCTCTGGGGACATATGAAACACTCTGTTTTTCAGAGCTGGCGAGCAGCAGCTACAGAGCATCCAGTTGCCCTGGAGCAGCTGATGGTGCCAGCAGTTCACCCTGGGGTATCTCGGGTTCAGGCAGATAAACCCCATGGGTTCCCCCATTCCCCTGCAGGTGGTCTGCCTTAGCAGTTGTATGGACATTTAGTTCATGATGATGATACCAAGTAGAACATTCTCTAGTCAGCAAAAGTTAAAAAAACTAACAATTACAATCAGATATTTACAGTTTTCTTTAAATTCCAGAATTCCCTCATTCCAAATCCATTATATGACCACAGAAGGCCAAGACAACTGTATGAAGTCCCTGAATTTGTGCTTAGCTAAGATATATTCCCCAGTGAGTCACCAGGCACCATCTGAAGGTTGGAAGAGACACCACTGCCTTTGCTAATTTTCTCCTGTAATTAAGCCTGCTCACTGTTGGGGGAAAGGAAAAAAAAGCTCATTTGAATCTCATTTTCTGTTATCTAAGATAAGGTCATGCCTCTGGCTTGTCTGGTGAAGATGCTGAAAATTGCTTCAATTATCCCTGCTTAACTGAGTGTAATCACTAAAATATCAGATAATTGGAGCTGCAAGGTAGTGCTGCTGGCACTAAGCCTGCAAAATGAATGATTGTTTTCCCCAGTCCAGTGTAGACTCTTTCCTGCTCAATTTACTGTTGAGTCAGCAGGGTTTAGTTTCACTCCTTCACCTTGATATGGAAGGAGATGTGATGGAAATAGAGAAAGAGTGTCATTAGACAAGGGAGGCAGAAGTGACAGGGATATTGTGCATTCATTAAAATTTATAGGTATATATCTGAGACGGTCTGATTTACTGTCTCTGAAAAATTATGCTGTATAGAAATATTTCATGCAGCCTAGGGGTGTGTGTGATTTCAAAACTGTTATGTGTAAATATGTCCTGGATTAATGCCATGCAAAAGGGAAAAAAAAAGGGCATCTTAATATATTGGTTGGGATTCAGATGTGAACCCTGGAATAGCTCTATTGATGTTATTTCTCTCTGCCTTGGAGCTCATCCAGCAGATACACCTCGTTAGCAAAGATTTGCTCTGAATGCCCCATTCTAAGCAGGAAGGAAACTTCTCACTGCTCTCAGCAGCGCTGTGTCGAGCCCCCTCAAGGGCTTTTATCCTCACCACACTTTGAGGCTGGCAAATAATGTTATCTCAAGTCAGCTAACAGCAGACTGGGGGCATGGAAGGGTTGGAGGGTCAGTCCTCCCACCCTCAGGAATCTTGAACGGGAACACAAGCAGGGAGCACACGTAGCACACGTGGAACTGATGCATCTGCTGCCCTCTCCTGCCCTTTGCTGCAGTTCCTGCAGCCTGTCCCTTGCAAGGGACAATGGGCATACTGCARGATCCACTGTGCTTTTCTTTATTAAAGCATGAAAGATGCTACCAGCTTGACTAAGATATTTTGCTGAACTTGGTATCTCCCAGATTCTTCTTGAACATTATAATTCATAGCTGCCCCCCCCAAAAAGATGCATTTTAATTTGATATTTAGCTATTTATTCAATAATTTTAGATTATTAAACCCATGCTAAAAACCCAGATCTTCAGCCCAAGAGACAAATAAATGAACAAGAAAACAGCCTACCATTTGCCCAGTAAAATATCTCTTTTGCATTTGTTGTGGAGTTTAATTACTTCCCTGCAGCTTGGGTGAGCACATCCACCATGCAGGACTGGACCTGCTCCTTAGCATCAGCCGAGAAGGCTGCACTAAACTTTGCTCAGATGGAAGATTTCCTTTCTTCCCCAGCGATCCTGCTCCCAGAAAAACAAAAAATCTCAAAGGTGATGGAGGGCAAACAAAATCCCTGCTGTAGCCAGCAGAGTGTCTGCAGAGCTGTGCATGGTGACAGGGAGGGCTGGCACCTCGGGAGATTTTCCATCAGCATCCTGCTGTGTACCAGCTTCCTACACAGGCAAGCTCCACACAAAAGAGTTAATCACAAACTCATCATCCTGAAAAAGATCAACACAAACGACTCTTGCTTATACATTGCTGGGGTTGTGCTAACATACATACCCAGGCTGGGCTTCCCAGGGTTGGATCCAGCTGTGTTAATCTGCTTCTATCCTGTGCAGCCAGAAGCAACTTAATCTTTCCTGTCAGTCTTGCTTTTAAAGGCAATGTGAAGGAAAAGCAAGAAAAGCTCTGAGACAAGAGCTAAAAAGCTTTTAAAAGAACTAAAAGGAGCCTKTTTTGTCTGACTGATAATTTGAATTGCCCACTTTTGAAGCTCAGCTGGTAGTGCTCAAAGTAAGGGAAGCAGAAGGCAGCGCTGTCATGCAAGGCTCCGGTCCTGGGGACAGASCAGGAGAAAGGCAGCAATTGAGTCGGCAGAAAGAAATAGTGTAAATATTTTGCCTGCTACAGTAAAGGCCATTTAATAGAAGCTAAGGGCAACAAAAGGAATGTGGGTGGCTCAGGTGACTGTGAGATGTTTACACAGACTCCTGGAGAAATGAAGACAGGATGCATTTGTCCCACCTATTGGAAGTAGCCATGCATGTGTGGGAAAATGCATTTAGATCCCCTATTTTCATGCAGAAAAAGAGCACTCTTTCTGCTTTTCACAATAAATAAGGAAAGAAGATGGGCTCAAGGTGGTGGGGGAAGGGGATGAAGTGAGATGCCACTGAAACTTCCCTTCCAGTGAGGCCTGGTTCAGGGCTCTTCTGGCTCTCCTTTGGTGTCACAATGTATCATAATTTAAACTGATGATGTGATGTGATCACAGTACATAATCCAARGAAGATGAAAAAAGCCATCCTGCAAAAGAAAACATCTCAAAGGCAAGCTGCATTCACAACCCTTCCAAAGCTGAGAGAGGCAAGGCTGCATGCTCTGCTTGTATGCTCTCTGTCCCAATGCACTRTGATAAAACCTTAATTTGCACACCAACGTGTGATTGCTTCTACAAAGCATTCCAAAATGGAGCTTGAAAAAAGCAAACAAAAAGGAGAGTAATTGTTATAAAAAATTCTAATAAAAAACCTTTTCCTTTTTTTTCCACATTGAAAATTTCTCTCTGTGTATTCCTCTACCATCTGGTGTACTCTGTTAGGAACAGAGACAGCTGCATGAAGCTGGAAACTATTTCTGTGCCATACTCCATAAGTGATCCAGGCTTGCATACTGCTTGCATCTGACACAATGGAACAAAATAGAAATCAGCTTGTTCAGAGAATTGTTTAGAAATTCTCATCCTTCTTTCTCCCACAAACAGTTTGAATAAGGCAAGGATCCCCTAAAGAGTGCAGGAAAGGCCATTTTAGAAACACCTTCTMTGTTTCTTCTCCACTCAGGGAAGAGAAGATGCATTTCAAATCAATCCATGTCAGTCCTGACCCTTCAGTGATGCTGTGCACCAGGAAAGCCCTACTGGAAGCATTTTCCCTGGGGAACAGCATTGCTCTCCCTGCCTCAAAAGTGCTCTGAGAAGCTGCAGAATCTTGTATAACTCTTCTTGTTCCTAACTCACAACCCTGTGTTTGGTGTCTCCAGACTGATGCTCAGGTAAATACCAACCTGGTGAGGCATGAAACCAGACAACCCTTGAATGCCTGAATTCTGCCTGGATCTCTGGAAATGACTCAGCCTAGAAAGACAGCAGACCATGAGGGTGGTCTGTGGAGGCACTGCTGACCAGCTGAGCACCAAGAGCTGCTCCTGCTCCTCTGGGCAGGGCTGGGGCTGAAGGCAACCAGGGCTCAGCTCAGCCCACACACAGGTGAGAATGGGGCAGGCAGGGCAGCAAGAAATGTTGGCTTTCTCATGGATTTTGGAGTTTGTCAGCTGAAGGACTCAAGAAAATACAAGTACCTCAGTACTGGAGGACATGTATTTAAGGCAGCAGGTAATGAGTAGCATAATTTTTACTCTGACTACCTGACATGGGAAAATTTGTCTAAGAAACACGTTTGGCAAGAGCCTGCAGGCTAAATCCTATTGTAAGCAGAGGCAAAGAGTGACAAAGGGCATGTTAGATCATAAAGAGCAGCTTTGAGGCTTTTAAGAAATATAAACAAATGGGAAGCAAAAAGTACTGGGAGATCTACAAAAAACAAGACAAAGGAAGGTGGAGGAGATTTTATATTCAGAGCAACAAAAAGCAACACTGAACATTGAATTTTAGTAAACATTTCAACCAGCCACAATAGAGTCTTCAAAAAATATTTGCATTTTCCAAATGAGGGAAGATTAAAGAGAAGGCAATTGAGGACTGAGCAATGGGAGAATGAAAGGAAAYGTATTAAATCATTTATTTGAATTCGTTATTTACTTACAAAACTGGAAAGCTGCTGAAGGCATTGGTTGACATTGGCAAGCAGTGGTAGAGGAAGAAGAAATTATGTTCACCAGACAAGACTGTCTATCCAGATGCACATTTCTTATTAATTAAAGGCTTATTACATGACCATTTCTGTCCCCAGTTTAAGCTACCAGGATCCCTGACTGTGCACATCTATACCTGCATTACATTGCTGTCTCTGCTGTCTATTGATATGAAGCAACACCCTTAGGGGTATTTTAAGACCTCTGGAAGCTGGGAAAGAGCTGAATGAGATAGCTACAACATTGATCTATAAAATAGGTAGTGGAACAAGAAAGATGAACAGGTATACAGCTGTTCTTTGCTTCTTCCAGTATAAAAATCAAAGAGCACAAAATTAAATTACTGGGTACTACTCCCAGGGTAAACAACAAGAAGCACTTCATTGACTGCATGGAACTGAATGCAKTCTACTATGTTCCACAGTCAATATGGGTTGCAAACATTTCTTGTGATTTAAAAAAAWTCTAAAACAGTCAGAAACATACATGAAATAAAAATCCATCAATGACTATTAAATACAAAACCATTGACTTTCACTCAAGACATCCCTGAGTCACAAGTCACAGGAGGCTGGGAGAGCATTCCTGGATGCTAGCCCTGATAACATCTGCTGTGTCTGCTCTGCTGCTGGGGCAGGACACCAGACCAAATGGACCACTGCTCTGATCCAGCACAGACATTCTCATATCGTGTGCTGCGCTGTGAACTCACTGGGCAATTGATCTGGGTAAGAAACAAGCCAGCAAGTTTTGTACTTTTTGGTTTTTAACCCTGATCAGCTCCTGGATCTTTTTCCCTGAGTGGCCAAGTAAATGACTGAATGGGCTSTGCTAAGGGAGCCATGGGAAGAAGGATAAGCAGTCAGGCTTTGGCAATGGGATGAAGGAGCAGGAGGAAACAGAGCTGACTAAGCCATTTTTGTTACAGAAATAAATTCACATGAAGCCAAAAATATTGAGAGCTGGTGTGAGTCAGGAACTGAATCTTTTCTGTGTGGATGATAGAATGTCAATAAAGAGTGCACAGAGCTGCATGTGTGTCCCAGAGTTATTTTAATGGGTGCACAGAAAGCACTGGGAAGAGCAGCCCAGTGAGAAGCCCTGGCTGAGCCCTTCCTGCTCCCCCCAGCAGCAGCACCCTGTTGTTGCCACAACAGGGCAAGTGGAGCACATCTGTGCCCTTCCCTGAGCTGTGGGCTGGGAGAGGCAGAATTTAATTTCTGAGCGTGGCATTCCTGACTGTGATGGAGCAAAAGTCAATATTATCAGTTTCACAGAGCTAAATTTCTGTTTTATTTTCTATGTAGACTATTAAGGATAACTCTTGTATTTGTGGGGTTCSCAGATGAAAGAAGGAAATGATGAATCTGACTCCACATTCTTAGAAGGCTAATTTATTATTTTATGATACTAGACTATATTAAAGAATACTAAACTAAACTATACTAAAGAATACAGAAAGGATACAGGCAGAAGGCTAGAAAGATACTAATGAAAACTCATGTTTCTTTCCAGAGCCCAAACACAGCTTGGCCCTGATTGGCCAATGAGTGAAAACATTCACACCAGAAACCAATGAAACAATCACCTGTTGGATAAACAACTTTCAAACACATTCCAAGCAGCAAAACACAAGAGAAGCAAATGAGATAATATTGTTTTCCTTTTTCTCGGAGGCTTCTCAGCTTTCAGCTTCCCAGGAGAAGAATCCTGGGCAAGGGAATTTTTCCAGAAAATATGATGGTGACAGATAACTTGAATCTTCAGTTAAATTAATAATTCTTTGGCTTTTTGTTTGTTTATTTGGTTGTTGTTTGTTTTTTCCGGGGTTTTTTTTTTTGGGTAATCTATTGAAAATGCCAAGTACAAGAACTGTAGCATTTCTGTTCATATCATAACACTTGGGCTTGGGGATATATCCAGGCCAAAAAATGAAAGGAAAGAACTGAATCAGAACTGGCCAGAGTTTTGGAACTCATTCTTGAGGTATTTTTCCTTTTTCCCTTCAATGAGATTTCATGAAAACACTAAAAACAGAAAGAGGCCCAGTCTTACCTTAACAGTCACAGAATGCAGAAAGGCAATTTCACAAATTTCCCTCTATTTCAGATTTCTTAATAAATAAGCCTTACACCACAGGTATTGAGATCTGCAAGCTGCTACATTTTTAACAGCCTCTGTCCCAAAATCTTACAGACAATCTGCAGAATAAGAAAAATCTGTCTCCCACTGACAGTTTGTGTCGCAACRTGAATCCTCACTACTCCACCGCAATTCCCTTTGCTTGTATTSATGTGGCAGTTTAGCTTTATTCCTTGCACCACCTTGCACAGCTCTTAGAGGAGCTTCAAAAGKGGGTGCAATGCAATTCTTCCCTCCAGTTTCATTGGCAGTATATCACTGTGCTCTTCCTTCTGTGTTATGATGGTTTTAGATCTGCCTTTGAGCCCTTCAAGATACCAAATTTGGGTGGCCAGGCAGATTTTGTAGACAGCTGATTGAACACACCTTCTAAAAGTAGGTAAATAACTGCTCAGTAAAACTTACTGTCCTCTCTCTTTTTTTTTTCCTTCTTTTTTTTCCTTTTTTTTTTCCCCATAAAGACTAAGGTTTTTTGAAGTCCAAATTGTGCCAGGCTGTTTTGTACCTGCACAGATCACACAGAGACTTTGCTCCCTCTTCAAGCCTCCTGTGGATATTGCTCAGAAATGAAGACTGACTCTCAATACTTCCAGGTAAGATTGCATAGCATAAATTTGAATTGTGTTGCAACATCTCGAGCAGCCAAAAATGTATTGTCAGTCCATGTGATCCATGGCTTTGCTTAGCAGAAGGTAAACATGGAGGGAGCAATGGGCTGGTGATGAGAGCACTGGGTGGGAATCCAGTGGGTCTTTAATGGATTCCTCACTCTGCTGCAGATTACCTGTGGGACCCTGCTCAAGATGATTAATCTTTCATCATTTCTGTGTAATTAGATATTCAAGTTCTCACAGGAGAATTCTCAGGAATTAGCTCTCCCTGTAGGTGCATGTACTGCATCTCACATGACTGTCCCTTCAGGTGAAATAAAATCCAGGCAATGAGTGTTGTTGCTAATTGCTTATAGTTTTAGTCAATAATTGTAACTGGAAATGAAGCATAGCAGTTTGGAAAGAACTRAGCATTTAAAGAAAGAAAAAAAACCCAGAGAAAATAATTTAGAAAGTGATTTTATTCTTGAAAAATGTTATCACTTTAACCCTACCCTACATCTGTTCCTTGGTGTGCCACAGATTTGCCACATGAAATGTGGTTATGATCTCTTCCTCTTCCTGTCCTCTAGCCTTCTATCATTAAAATAGGATTATTGATACTTTGAGGGAAAGTAAGARTGCTCTTGTAGATCCTGGGAGAGGAAAGGAAGCTAATTCCTGATCTGCTCAAGAAGTGGAGACTRAAGAATCAGAGGATATCTTCACTTGTATGAAACTTTGTGCAATTCTAGAAATGTTCTAAATTCTGAGCATTTGCCCTAAATGTCTGGACATTTCTTAGAATTACTCTGTTTTTAAAGGGTTTGATGTGAGCTGGCTATAATGTGAACAATTCTTAGTCCTTAAGATCTGAAACATTATTTTCCCTTAGAGATTATTTTTTTCCTGAGTGGGTTCCTAGTACAGTGGACTCTTCTCTGAAACTGGCTGGCAACTCTGGCACTCTTGTCACCCTTGTGAGACCTCACTTGCTCCTGTTAGCAGCGATCACCTCAATATTCGCAGCAGAATATCTAGGGAGAGCATTTTGTTCCATGCTCTGAAGTACAAATTCTTACCAAACAAGTTCCAAGGCAGAGCAGGTAYCTCAGTGTCTTTGCACTTCTGATTTAATTGAGAAAAATTGTTTTGAAATGGTGTCTTTGGATCAGTCTGCATCATGCCACTGTGTAAGGCAGAGTGCTTTAGAAGGTGTTCATCTCCCTGATATATGCAAACAATTTATCCCAACTAACACATTGAGAATCTGAGCAATTAAAATTATATCATCACAGAAAAAATCAAACCTATGAAATCTTTGAAGAACCCAGTATTCTTTCAGGTGAACCATTTATGAGGCCARTAGCTAAACATGTCCTTGGCTTGTATGACTTTTCTAATGAGATTTTTGTGAGTGCTCT
The DNA here is from genome assembly GCA_014549065.1 of Cardinalis cardinalis. Lineage (NCBI taxonomy): Eukaryota > Metazoa > Chordata > Aves > Passeriformes > Cardinalidae > Cardinalis > Cardinalis cardinalis. The sequence continues at coordinate 1,935,981 of JACDOX010000058.1, read as the reverse complement.
TTTTTTTATAACCTTAAGCTCTGTCAGGAGTTCACTGTTCAAGGTTTAAGAAACCTGTGTAATTGAAATATTACCAAGAGGGGAAAAGGTGCCCAGTAGCTATTTCATTGGTGTCAAGAAGCACAAGGTTCTATCAAAAAGTCAATTTCAGTCTCAGGAGAGAGACAGAAGTACTTTTACCAAATTCAGCAGAAAGTGCTATCAAGATTGGTATGGAATTGGAAAGCAGGACTGGAACAGACTTTGGTTGATCTTGTAGTTCATAACCCTCCTCCAGGCAGAGGCAGCCAGTCCTGAATCACTCATGGGAAATGTTTGTGTAATCCCTTCCTACAATCCTCCAGTAAATGAGATTCCATGCTTCCAAAAGAACCTGCTCCAGGCCTCACTATCCCTACTATTGAAAATATTTTTCTAGCATTTAACCTAAACGTCCATTGCATTATTTTAGTCCACAACTTTGAATCTGTCCCCAGCAGGCATGGAGAAAAATTCCTGCCTTTTCACAGATATCTTCGCTATTGCAAAATATCACAGTTACCTCAAATTTCTCGTTACTGGAAGAGGTCTTGCCTGAGTTGCCACAATTTGCTGTGTTCAGCAATATTATGTGTTTACAGAGCAGTGGGGTTTAAGTGTGCTGGATTGCTTAACTCCCAAAAAAGAGAAGTGAAATGCTTTGGCTTCACCCAGCCATGAAGCTGCAGCTGATGTACAGAAACTCATCTAAAGACTGCAGATAGTGTATCTGTATCCTCAGCCTCCAGCTCAGAAAAAAAAMCCACTTTTCTTGGCTGAAATTTTCTTAAAACTGCTCAACCTGGGCTTCACTGGATTAGTGTCATAGAAAATTTAAATTAACTAAAGGTTTAAGCTTGACAGTGTCGTAATCAAAATGTAGAATCTTGTAAGGCAATGTTAACAATGCTGCCGTTACTTCCGCTTGATTTATGTTGCTCTTTGACAATGTGTATCCAGGCAAACACAGGGATACTAGTGTCTGCAGTTCAGTAATTCCTTTYACCTTCTGCTTTTTCTTTAAATATTTTTGAAATGTTCATATCAGATAAACAAAAAACCAGCAAAATGCACTTTTGTTTTAGAACTTTGGCCTTGAATCTCTGATAGCATGACTATGAGTCACACAAATGTAGAATACATGCTTTTGTGAATAATGAGTCAGTAAAATATTTTCTGTTGGTGTTACAGACATCTTAGGGAGCTTTATTGACTGTAATTTAACCTCTAAATTCTTTTGAACATATTAGATTCTGCTATTGTTCTATAACATTCAGGATATAACATTCAGTTTTATTACATAAATTATGGAAGCTATAATCTTTGTGCTTCTCTATAGCTTTGGAGGAAAAACAAGAAGACTCAATTGGAACAAAGGTTCCTAAGTTGTAGGTTTTGTTTTCTCTTGGCTTTGGATCTTTCATCACTTTCCTCTCATTCTTGATGGTTCTTGCTTGCACAACTACAAAGCTTTTAGCATTCACAGCAAAAAAAATATTGAGCGGAACACTTAAAATGAACTAATAAAAAGGAAATTACTTGACTTTATATATAAGTCTGTAAGAGGATACAATCACCCAAGGATGAATTCACATACAGTCCTTAAGAATTTTGTTTAAAGTGATGCAGGACTATTTTCACATAAGACAGGAACTTTCTAACTACAGTCTCAATCACTGCCTACAGCACTTATTTTCTCAGTGTAGAAGTCAGCATTTACCTACACCTCTGAGCTCCAGGAGTCAGTGAAGGTTGCAGGTGCATGAACCCAGGTCCTATTTTTCCCATTCTGAGTACGAACAGAAGTATAATAGAATAACACCTCTACGTGTTTCAAATACAACAAATTTTGTTATGTAGGAAGCTCTTTGTAAAGGCAGAGTAAAAATAGCTATACTAATATCTTATCCATGTGCAGACTGGGCTATTTACCTCTTCTTTAAAGTTCCTTTCCTTTCCTTTCCTTTCCTTTCCTTTCCTTTCCTTTCCTTTCCTTTCCTTTCCTTTCCTTTCCTTTCCTTTCCTTTCCTTTCCTTTCCT
>JACDOX010000058.1:1870549-1933513 GCA_014549065.1 Cardinalis cardinalis | reverse complement strand
CAGATGAGCATAACCACATCCTTTTCAACCAATCACTCCTTTTTCATTTTCTTTCCTCTCTTTTTAGTGGATGCAAGACAACACTTATCCTGATCACAAATACAAGTGTAAGCTTCAGAATATCTGCCATTATAAGAAAACATACAGAAAAGTAAACTTATTTGCTGTTAAACCACAAAGTATCAGGAACTTTATCATCATATATCTTTTAGTGATTAAATTAACCAACTTCTAAATCCTAATTCTCCAAGTAAAATAAAGTGCATTATCAGATAATTCTTGTCTGGTGAAACTGTTGTGGGTTTGAGAATGTCTGATGTGCAGTAAACACAGAAACATGTAATGTACCTGCTTTCTAATATGTGGGTTTTGCTTTTTGGGGTTTTGTTTTTCTCAATATGGTACATTTTTAAGAGAATTTTAAGGAGTTTTAGCTGGTTTATCAATCCTAGTGGAGAGGCCTAGAGAAGCTAACTTTAGCCTCAGGATGGATTTTGGTGGTGCACCCCCCTGCCCTGCCCAGACTGCGCTATGATCTGAAATCCATTTCATGTATGGCCGATCACTGCCCTGTATGAACTCAGGTTGGCAAGAGATTCCTCTTACCAGCACCAGCCCTCCAAGATCTGGTGGGAAAGTATGTGCTTACTCACTGTTTGCTGCTTTTTTCTGGGGTTTTTGGGGTATTGAGTGCATAATACCACTCTACATGCAGAGATCTAGAAATCAGTTCCAAATGAWTTCTACTTTCCAGACTAAGGCTGTAGTGTCATGAGCACTTTAATTCMCTGTAACTCAGCCATGCTGCTCTACCAGCCCCAATTGCCTTGTCCTGTTCCTGCCTCAGCCCTACAAGAAGCTGGCCCAGGTTAACATTAAACTGGCAAATAAATGGTGAGTTTATAACAGGGATTATTCCTCTGGTCTTCCTCATGCAGCTAGCTCAGTGTTTGTGCTGGGACATGGAGGGAGCTGCAGGATGGCAGGAGAGAGAATCTGTCTGCCTCCATGGGTTTACACTGCTTGTGCTCCTGTGGCACTCAAGARGAATTTTAAGGGGATGGTTCCTCAGCTGAGTGGAGTGCTGCWTCCTTGCCTAAAACAGGCTGATTGTTCTGCAGAGCAGCCCTGGGTGCTGGGTAGGCTCATGGCTCCTGCAGGTGTCAGGACCTTTTCCACAGATCTATGGCAATGACAGAAAGGCATAACTTAATCACTCCACTTAGAAAAAAATCCCAAATTAATTTTGCCTAAGATAACAGGGTTTGCATTCTACTCATTAAATAAAAGTAGGGCTTCTAAAAAGCATTCTTAGCATAAGAACATAAAAATACATTATACAATTCAGCACCTTATTTTTTATAATTTCCATAAAGTCTGTGATATAAAAATGTTTGCCTACTAAATTAATTTTCATCAGGCTTCATTGCACRGTCTCTTTTCCCAATGCTTCCCAGGGACAGCTGCTTGAAGTTTTTGATTGAAATCATTAAATGCTTGATTTATAGTGCATGCTTCCGGAGCCTTAGCACTTTTCCAACTCATATTGCAGTGTATTCTTATCCTAATCACTCTTCTGTTTAAATATATTTGGATGGTAGGGGATTAAAGTTAACCAGCCTGTTCATTTTCTTACAAAGGAGCAAGATTATTTATCTGACAGTTGCTAAGGCACAGAGCATAACTCAGAACAGCCTTGTTAGCAAGTTGGAGGCAGACTTAGCTGCTTCATTGTTGTTTGAATATCATCAGCTGATGTAGCCTTGCTTCTGAAATGTATTCTCTTTGGATAAAATCCATATCTGCACTGGAAATAGTTGATTATTTGGCTGTTGCAATACATTTAACTTCTTTTTATCTTTCATGAAACAAGACAGAAAGAGCTTGACATGTCCAAGCTAGGAAAATATGTTGCAGAGGGTTGAAGGACATGCTTTATGTAAGAGTATTGAATAACTTCTAGCTCCTGTTCCGAGTTACTGCTCACCCTTGATTTTTGTTTAAAACTACAGAGAAATTTATGTCTTCTTTTATTGTTGCAAAGAAAGATTTCCAAAGGTTTGATATCAAAATCCATACTGGATTCACTGGCCTATTAGAAGGACCTTTACATCATRTATAAAATTGTAATAAACTTTGTATATGAGAAAGTTAGAAGCAAGTGAAGATAGCATTTTTACTGTTATTTCTATCATGATAGACTGAATCCATGATAGAAAAAAAAATGCATGATAGAAAAAAAAATGCATGATAGAAAAGTTGGAGTCAACCCCACTGCAGCTGAGAGCAACTGATGTTTCCTTGAGTAACTTAGATGAAGAAAAACTTTTCTGACTACTGACTTTGAGTTGCCAAAACAATAAACCACCCGGTTTTGCCAGTTTTTTTTTGTTGGAGTTTTGTATTTCCAACAACCTGCTTATAAGCAGGAGAACAGTGGGCATAACCACATATAAAAATCACACATAAAATCCCACTTCTCAGTCCAAGTGTATTTGTGATATTTTGTACTCAGTTCTGTGAATATTTCAACACTGCAGSACTGCAGTGACAAGCAGGCAAAAGGGAATACTGGTGCAAAGTCTATTTAAAACTGGAATGCTTAGAAATTTGCCGAAAGCAAGTATCAAATTGTTCACAGATGGAAGCTGGTGGTGTTCTTGCAAGTCTCTTCTCATTGTTTTCCATTTTCAGAAAACAGGATTTAATACAGTGGTGCAACTTTAAAGAGAACATACGAAGAGCAGGATAAATCATGCTGACTCTCTCCCCCCAGCAAACATCACTTCTTTAGCCAGCTGAAAGACTCCAATATTCTGTTTCTGTTTGACATCGATCATTTATTTTGATTTACAAAGAACAAGGGAATTATGGGTGCTGACAAGAAAACTGTGGGAATTGTGCTGGAGTGATTTTGGATGAGTCAGGGTTACTGCCCCATCACTTTGCCAGATGTTGCCGGCCCCTTTGGCTAAGCAGCAGCAGTTAACTCTGTGCTTCAGCTGAACTGCTGTGCCTCACAGCCTGGTGTGTCAACCTCCCTTTGATTTCCTTCTTTTGCACTGGTTGATATGATTCAGTTGTACCCCATTTACAGGATGAATAGGATTCAGTTTCATCCAAAAGGGGTTCAGGTCATCCGGACTGCTCCACTGTGAACCAAAGCACAGAAAATGGGAACTATTGGGTAATTTGCTTTGAGGGCACCTATAACCCTGACTACAACTGTGCTGGAGACACACTCCCAGCAGGTAACAATAAATAATGTGCGGCAACATTGGATGAAGACGGATGAAATACACGAGCTACCAGAGATAACATAACAAAACTGGGTATTTTTCCTTACATGACAGAAGGAATAAACATTTTTTTAAATTCTCCTTTTAGGCCTTTTCTGCAAGATACTACTTTCAGTTTCCAGTGGTTGCTGTCATAGAATCATACAACAGCCCAGGTTGGAAGGGATTTTGAAGGACAATCTGGTCCAAGCTGTTGTGAGAAAGAAGCCTAGAGGAGGTTATGTAGCAGCCTGCACACCCATAACTTGAAAAACTCAAGGGGTGAGCACTTCACCACATCCCTGGGGAAGCTGAATCCTGTTTGTCTCCTGTAGTTTTCAGACTGATTTAGGGAGTAACCTAACACTGCAATACAAATGGGAAACSAGAAATGCTGAAAAATGGCAGTGATTAGCAAACATAAAGATGAGCATGGACAGAAACCAGGTCTTGATGCTATGGCCAGGCCATACTGCTGTACTCATAAAACTAACAAACAAATCAGCTTCTAGCTGGATGTGTTTAGAGTTTCCAACTGGAAGTCTCTTTAAATCTCTAAAATCATTATTGTGTTTCTATTTATTAATTTACTATGAGGAAGAAGTGGGACACAGCTGAGTGATRCCATCTGGCTTTCCTGTCACTATGAAAGGGAGATGGCCTTTACTATGGGTTAGCAAGAAATCTGGGACTGCTTCTTTTTTTATTCAATGRAAATTTATAGCAATATTTTATATTTTACTTTTGCCTGCTTGTCACAGCATGAGAGACCCTGTGTACTGGCTAAGATACTTCACAAATTCCAGCTTCAGTGAGCAAGGTTTGGTCTCCTTGACTGAAGGCTGGAAATCTCTCTCTGCTCTCAAAAATGTTCTGGGTTTTATAGTATACTTAGATAATGCTGTGTTTACTACATGCTTTCTTTTCTGCTGGAACTCCCAGGTAACTCTACTGGGAGKTTTGAATTATTTTTAGGATGCCAAGTAGAATATTTTAAAATTTCCCTTTTGAGTCCTTCTTGTCACTCAAAAATTCACACCAAATTTTTCAGCCATTCCCTTTTCTGAAGCCATGGTAACCRAGTTCCTTTTTTTCTTTCCCACTTACTCTTTTTCTTTAAAATAAAAACAAGATCCCCCAAACCAACCAAAAAAATACCCAAAAAATTCTCCAGATATTTTGTCATATCATTTCCTATTGACTTCAGAAAGATCTTTCCTGCTGCAAAGATCAGATCAGTAATCTATGGCTTCCTGACTCCACCTCACTTCCTTTCCTACGATACTTCCAGGAATGCACAGATATCTGGTTTGGCATCAAATCTGGATTCAGATTGATCTGAGRATTCCATAATCTTCAAATATATCTACTTATCAAACTTTTATTGTATCATTTTCTGAAACAGAGAACCTAATTTCCATTCCAGGCAGCCATACAAATTAGGTGGCCATTTAATAGGTGATCAATCAAATAATTTCCCCTGACATTAAATTTGAAATGTCCAGAGGTCTTCTGCTGATTGCCTGGAGAATGTGACAGTCTTTGTTGGCATTTTTAATTAATTTTACAGTGGGTACCAAGAACAATGGCACTTCTTTTTATTCTTGTGCTTCAGATTCACAGCTGGAAAATCAGCTCTGACTGAGAATTATCTGTTGGCTGAAGCCAGCTGTTGGAGCTCTAACTGYATTTGGTGAGTTTGTTCTGCAGGATGGAGCTCTCTGACTGCCTCTTTCAAAGGGGTCCGGACTAGGACAAAGTGGTTTCACAGCCTTTTTTTTTGCAGGCTACCTGCCAGGAGGTGAATTTAATTCCTACAAATCATATTAGTAACAGCCACAACAACAATAAGAAAATCTTTGCATTATGTCAATGTCATATGCTACTGCTGCTCCCAAAATATCTCAGAACAGCTGCTTCTCAACTGTTTCCTCARGTCCTCTTTAGTCAGCATCACCCCTTCTGCTTTTCCTGACAGAAACTGAGAGTTTACCAAACTTTTGCTGCATTTGGGGTTTCTGCTCTGGAAATACCCAGTTGCTCATCACTCCTAAGATATCTTCATGTCTTGTTTATGGTACAGTCACTTGGAGCCAGGGTTCCCATGTAATAGGRGAGTTCCAGAGAGAAGTGCCTCCAAGGGTGTATTTTAGCCATAACTGTAGATCCACACCTGTGCATTTACTCATGAGTGTGAGTCTCAGACATAGTTCACAAGCCAAACTGAGAAATTCACATATTCAAGGACTTTGAAAAAGCCAGGTTCCCCCTTTCCTTAAAAAAAAAATCACTTCTGGTTTGCATAGAGGGAGTTACTGGAYGAAGGACTTCTGCTTCCTCCAGCTTCTTTCAGGATGGAGTTGCTGCTGATCATCTCTTTCAGCAGTGTTCTCTGATTGCAGTRTAGTAAACTGGGAATAGAGGAAACAACCCTGGTGTTATTGCTGCCATCTCCAGKGTCAGCAGAGGGAAGGGATGTAACTCAGAAAGTTTTGTTAATGCCCATCATGGTAAGCTTGCCACCTCTTTGCTCTGCTACAAGGAAATACTGCACTCTTTTGTCTTGCCAGAACCACAATTTTCTCAGCGTTTCAAGCAAAACCGGTTGCTAAAGTTGATTCTGGCAAAATGATGAAATCCATAAAGCTCTCAGCTCTCCCCGTGTCAGAGGTGGGACCGTGTGGCAGTCCTGCTGGCACGGTGCCCTCCTGCCTCTGCCCCTTCCCCTGGCAGGCTCTGTGCACATCTCCRGCTTCCCTGAGTGAGCGTCTGCCAGGAAATTGCTCATTCCAGCGTCTGGGCTGTGTGGCACTGACTCGTCCTGCTGGCATCTCCTTCTGCACCAAAGTGTTGCAACGAGATGGCAAAATAACCCCACATCTTTTTAGAAGTTATATTGTCCCAGACTCTCCCTTTGCAAACTGATGACACAAAGTTAAAGAATTTTACCTCTTTTGGGTCATTCTGAAGGACTTTTCTAGGTGCCTGTTTTGGGGATGTTTTTATTTTAGGAAGGAACTAGATATACACAGAACTACATATAAACAGAAAGTTAGCAGATCATAACATAARTATCTCTCCCTCCCTCCTACCAAGCCATTTGCTTTTCTAACTGAAACCGGTGGTTTGTGATTCTTCACATTATTCTTTTAATGTCATGACCTGTGTGTCAAAGTGAGAGGTTGCTTGTGGATTTTTCTTGTCTTTGAAAGCAATACTTTCTCCAGAGACAAAGAAGCTCTTTTACAACACTCTTAGCAATTGCCATGAGGTGGGAGCTACAAATTGGGCAAGCCTGGGCAGTTGCATGCTGACTTTTTTCATTCCTCATGTCCCACAAGTATTTCTCTTTCAACAAGGCTTCTGTGTAACTGAAAAGGAACTTTTTTGTTTCCTTGATTTAGTTATATTATGTTTTAAAATTTCTCCTTTGGCTCCATTTCCCCCTGGAAGCTGCCCTGGCCATAAAAATTATCAAATAATCCATTTAATTTTTAAAATTCCAAATTTATATTGTTCCTCTACCCTTATCAACAAAAAAGGCACAGATTTACTCTATTTCATTTGCATTTTCAAAGCCTTTGCAAGCTGTTTTCCACAATAGACCAGTCACAGCTTTGCACCTCAGAAATGAAAAGTGGGCAGATCTGGCCCTTGAAAAGAAGCCTTTTCCAGCTTTTTGTAAACATTAATGACCTATTCATAAAGAAAAGGGCAAAAGTTTTGCACAAAGAGATATTAAAACATTGAGACACTTGCAAAGTCTGTTGAAGAAATAAATGATGGCTTTGAGCAGACACTCAGGGAAAGAAGAAAAAGGGCTACAAATATGCCAGATAAAATCTTTTGATGATATTAGGAAGTTTCCGTCAACATTTCTGGTGATTTTCATATGTGCATATTATGAGAAAGAAGACTAGCTGTACCACATCAAACAGCAAAATTGTACATGTACCTAAATATTCTACCTCCAACACTGCCAGTAGTGGTCATTTTTGGAAGAGTCCAAAGAGAGCAGGAATGCAGTGATACCTCCCTGGCACAGGGTCCCACTTCCAGTGGCTGGCAACAGCAAGGCTGCCTGGGCCACCAGCATCTTTCCAATTCTTCCAGGCATATGTCCAGCTGTGTTTTGACCTTGTATGTACCACAGTCTCTCTCCTGTGGCAGGAGGTTTCACAGTTTAACAGCTGGCTGTGAAAAAAAAAAAAAACCAAAACAAACAACCTAGTACCTGTTCATTTGTTTATTTTGAATTTATGACCTATTATAAGCAGCTAATGCCCTCCTTCTCAATCTTCTATTGGGAGGAASAGTGATATGTAATTACTTATTTCCTATCCACCTTTTCCATTCTACTTATAATTGATTTTTCAGTCTTCTGTCACAACACTTTTAAGTAAGTTTTCCAAGATTGAGGATTCCTTAAGTCTATAACCGCTCATTCTATCAAAAATGTTTGGTGTCTTTGATCCTTCTTTTTAGAACAGTATTATGTAGGTCTGAAAAGACCCTAAAGATCATAAAATCCAATAGTTTTTGCTGCTCTTTCTATCATTCTGATTCTTCCATATGGTTGCATAGAAGAAATAGTCTTATATCCTTTCACCTTAAAAATAAACTGGCTACCACCAATGGAAACCTGATGAAGAGAAATCTCTGACAGTTACTGCTATTTTGGGCCAACATTCAGAAAAGTGCTGTGTGCTGTTGCCTTCTGTGGAGGACAGATGTTAATCATGTTACTTAATGTAATACTGGAAGGTTCTTGGCTCAGATCCAGACAAGCATTCAGGTTTCCAACTCCTGTTTGGGCTTCTCACACCTGATTTAATGGAAAGCTGAATTCTTGGTTAGATGTGGTTACCATACAAACCTCAACAGAACTAAACCTTCAGTGTGTGCTGATGGGGTTTGAACTGGTTGGATCAGGGCATCAGCTTTTCAGAGGTGTTATGAAAGAGAGGGCCTGGGTAAACTGAAACTATCAGGGACTATGGGAAACACTTTTATYCTGGATGGTACACATGGATGTTCATTTAGGATGGCTTTGCTCCTTCTGTAGTAAATTGTTTAAATTGTCACTTTCCTGGGCACAGAGACGTTACCAGAAGCATGGATTCTGTGGGAGTGTTAGGCAATCTGTACAAATACTCCATTGTGTTATCCAACATGGTACTCTGAAGTASAGAAAAATGGAATATATGGGATTTATATCTCTATGCAAACAAAAAGAAAAAAGGCTGGATTCATTATTACATTTTCTGGGAAGAAGCCAGGCTTAGTGACTGCATTTTCCTGTAAGAGGAAAGGAGCAGCAGAGGACACATCATTCCCAGAACTGACTTCTGGTTAGCATTCAGTGCTCCACAAACTGTGGCTACTATGTATTTTAAGTCACCTGACAGGTACAGTGCCTTGTGCAACCAAGGCATGATTTTTTTCTGTTTCAACATTTCTCTTTAGTGGGAATTCTTGTGTGGGCAAAGTCTGTGTGATCCGTCCCTCTGGCAATTCACTCTCTAAAATAATCATTGCACATAAAGGTCTTGTGCTCATTTCTGCTACAAAAAGAAAAGAAATGAAACAGAAACAACAAATGCACCACTTCTTTTTCTTTAGGTTCCAGCTTTCCATTTGGAACCCTGCCTTGCTCCATTCATCTGCTTCTACCAGTACATACTGGATGAGTGTCTCTTTACACAGTGTGTAATTCAAATTTATGAATGCAGTATGTGTAAATTRGACATTGCTGGATTTCCAGATATGATGATTCAACCCCAGAGAATTTGCTTTCTCTTTTCCTTAATTTGAAATGCCATGCCCTATAAGTAGTCTGCTTAAACTCTACTGCTGGAAAACATGAAGCAAAGCAAACAGGCACTCACAGTTAAGTGGTATTGTCAGCATGGGGAATTTCATTATCACCTTCCCTTCCTTTAATTAGCTGTGTTCCTAGAGTTTCAATAGAATAACTAAATGACTAGGGGGCCATAACTAGACCTAAGTTAGAGATGGAATACAGTACCCAGAGGCACATGGGTTACATCTGCTATTGTGCTGTCCAGAAAAATGGGTCAAGTGTTTTATTACCTGAGGTAAGGTTGTATGTGCAAGGTCAGAAGAGTTATCAAGATTGATTATTCACTGATGAGAGAAATCTCAAATTCACAGCGAATACGCCCTTCCTGTGAATGACTCTAGGCAGAGAATTTCTTCATAAACCACGAAAGCCAAAGATCGAAAACTAACTTCACATTTTGGCAAATGGCTTGCTGCTCTCTGGGAGAGGTAGGGAAGGACTGAAGAGAGAAATTGAGGGCAGAATGAAAAAAGAAAAATGCCTGATGTGGCATGTTTCATGTATTGCAACACAGCTTGATGCAACCAATTGTTGGAAGTGCAAATAGCTCCATGACCTCAGGTCTAAAGCATACAGCTCTGCTGCAGAGAGAAATGGCAGGCTTTCTGACCTGACCACATTATAATAAATGCTCTAGTAAACAAAGAGGTACTCTGGCTGTCTTAAAAAACTGCAGGCAAAAAAGGTAAGCTGTGAAGTAATGCCAACATGTTGTAAGAATYGTGTAAAGAGAGCATGTGGATGGAGGCCATCGTAACCTTTATAACCACAAAGTCATGCTTGCAGAAACAGCTGAGTGGAAAGAGTTTACAAGGCAGATTTGCCTAAGGCAGTGAGTCATCCTCCTGTCCTCTGTGAGGGGCCTGAGCTAGCCCAGCCCCGGCAGCTGGTGGCAGCCAGCTGGAAATGAGTGGCATCCACCRAGTGTCCTCAGAGCTGCCCTCGGAYGGYGCAGCCCCCACCCAGCAGCACCTGGCACTCAGTGGAACCCAGATATGCCCAGCACATGGAGCTGTGCACACCCCAGAGGGTAGCACTGGTTTGGATAGTGCAGCCATAGCCAAAGACATGATGCTGCAAGCAGCCTGGACTTGAATGCTGCTCAAAAGATGACAACAAACCGCTAGGTGTATGTGCACTTTTCCCTRCCTCTACTTGAATTCCTAATCAAAGTGTAAATTAGTTTCCTGTAGATTTCTTAATTAGTTTCTATAAAAATATAAGAAAGCCATTATAAAGGATAACTCTCCAGCAATTTTGTCCTCTCCACAAAATTACATCATCTACCATTTGATTAAGTGTGATAGTACTGAGCTCATTTTTCATGTTGATCTGACTGACTCCATTTCTTATATTAATCTAGAATTTAATCATGAGTCCTAAATACATTAAAATTTAACTTTGCTCTTTAATAGAGCATTGCTCCTTGATAAAGCATTGGCATATATTTGTATACTATATTTGCGTATGCACTGAGTATCTATCTTAAACGTTTTAGAAAATAGAAGATCAGTGGTTGGAATGGAACTTGTAGAACAGTTTTCTTGCTCTTAATATTTTCGGTAATATGTTTASTTAATTTTATATAAATCTTTGTATTCATAGGTATCCTAACACCTCATAAAATCCTGACATCTGAGGTTTGGGTAACATGTGGCATAAATCAGTATTTCTGTATTTCTGTACTTTTTTCTCTTTTAGCTTACTTCCTTTCTGGGTTTGTTTGGTTGGTTGGTTGCTTTTTTGTTTGTTTGGGGTTTTTTTTTTTTTGTTTCTTTTTTTGTATTTTCAACATAGTCTCTTTGAAGNTTACTTCCTTTCTGGGTTTGTTTGGTTGGTTGGTGGTTTTTTTTTGTATTTTGGATTTTTAATTTTTCTTTCCTTTTTTTGTATTTTCAACATAGTCTCTTTGAAGGTGACTGACTAGTCAAGAAATTTTATGCCCCACCTAAAACAAGCAATGTTAATAAAGATTTGACATTTCGGATTGGCATTAGATTTCAGAAAATGTGTAGACACTGTTATCATGCACAGATTTTTATCCTCACTACAAAGACAAACCATAATATGCATAAATATATTTCTTCCTATATATGTTTACAAGTGTAAAAGCTGTGCTTTGCATACAAAGAGCAGGTACAGTGACATTCTTTGAGGAGACCAGCACTGGGTGCCAGTTAATGATATGGAAACCTGCCATGGGCTCTGCAGCCCGGGGCTTGGCTTCTGTTTTCCCATTGTTTGCTCTGCTCATGTCAAGGCTTATTTCAAGGAAKGTGACAGCAAAGCTCCCACTGACTGTAAGGAAGGTGAGGTTTGGCCCTTGGTGAGCAACAAAAGCTCTGGGAAGGCCAGGGGTGGGAGCTCACTGGGGCTCCTGTGGGGCTGACATGCACCACCAAGGCTCACTCACAGCCACCCCTGCCCACCCCTGCCAGCTCCCAGATCTACAGGCTCTGTGGAAAAGCCCCCACATCACACTGCATGGGACACTCAGTCTCAGATGAACTTTGAATCACTCTAGCCCATGGATTCAAAAAGAGCTGCCTTGCTGCCATTGCATAAAACAAAGAAATTGTTAGTTTCTTTTGTCTTGTTTTTGGTACATTATTTACCTGACTATTGGGAAAGCTTCACAAATGTTCTTTTGTTGGTGGAGTCATCTGCAGAAGAAGAAATGAGCCCTCCTTTCTGCACAGTGCTCCAGGATTAGGCATCTCTGTCCCTTTCAGGCTGTGGAAGCACTGAAGGAAAGATCTCCCTTGTGCTTAGTTTGGTGCTCCCCTCTGTRAGGCTGACACAGCCCTCCTGGAACCTTTTCCACTGACTCACTATGCTTGGAACAGAGGAGAGACGGAGAGCTGAAGCACAGTAGTCCAGGTACAGACAGGTCTGCCTGTCTCTGGAATTACAGTTCGGTCAGAAACTGGAATGGGGTCTGAGAGAAGGAAGAACTGTCTTGTTTTTGTCCCTTCATCTCTCCCCTGCACAGAGATTTTGTTCCTCTGAATCAGTGTCTGCCATTGCTAYGAAATTGAAAGTCCCCCCATTTGTTTTCCAGCTGGTTCTTTAATGCTCCTAATATTTCACTAGCAGGGAATGTTAATGTTTCAGTCTTGTACCTAACAAGTTCTGGAATACACAGGGGAGATATACATGGTTGTACTAAAATTAATTTGTAATGTTTGAAATTCAGTTTAAGTCACCAGGAGAAATAAATGTCATGGCACAGACAAATGATATACAAACATCACCATAGTATCCACTGGTGTTGACATCTCCTTGCTTACAAGGTGAAGAGCAGATAAATCAATCAACACTTGATTTAAACCTACTGTGGGGACAACACTTGATTTAAACCTACTGTAGAAAGACCAATGCTTGATGAACAAATTCCATTACAGCTTTCAGTGCTTTCCACATTTGCTTTTGTTGTTTCCTTCTGAAGGAAAATATGAATGAAACACTTTTAACACAAGAAAAKAGGGCCTCTGCCTCTCCAGCTTGTTTGAAAATAACAGCTTATATTGTAAATATTTACTAAATGTTTAAATGAGGGAGGCAATACTATATAACAATATGGTTTTTTACCCAATAAGTGTGGAGTAGCTGTTATGAGGGTAGAATAACTATTTTTTTGCTATTTGTGTGATTGATCTTGGTCCCCTCGATGAAACTYGTCTGCCATTTTGATTGATTCATTACAACAAATTATTTAGGTTTTGAGATTTTTCTTTTGATTTTTCATGGATCTGGCATTTTARCCTCGGCATGCATGTCCTATTGGTGTGAAAATCTTTAAGATAGATGCCATTGACATATGCAGCTTATAGTGACAACTTCAGATTCCAGTCAGGAGTGAAGATCTGGTAATGTTGATACTTTTTTGGATATAAGTCATTATAGCTCTTACAGTTCCTKACAGAAAACTGCAAAAAGGCACTGACTGGGAGCCTGCAACAACTAAACACCAAAAGAGTGAGTGAGACTCAGAAAGATTTCTCTGTTTGCTGGCAAAGCTATCCCAGAAAAAATCCATTGCTTCCATTATTGTGGATCTTGCAAGCTTGGGATCAGAACAGCAGTTTACTTGGTGTTGTGTAAACCCTTGGCTGCTACACTCAGGCAGAAGTCAGTCTAGATTCC
Source organism: Cardinalis cardinalis (assembly GCA_014549065.1). NCBI lineage: Eukaryota > Metazoa > Chordata > Aves > Passeriformes > Cardinalidae > Cardinalis > Cardinalis cardinalis. The sequence goes on along the minus strand of JACDOX010000058.1, from coordinate 1,920,226 downwards.
AGACATTTGGAAACATGACAGCATAAAGGAAAATATCTTCCAATTTTATTGAGGGTCAAGTCTTTTCAGCAATTTAAGAATATGGAAGGAAAACAAATTTCTTAATGACAGTCATCAGATACATTTTAAATGTCACYTTTCAACATTTCTCCAAAGACTACAAGAAAGACCCTGAAAATAAATGCTTTCTGTGTTATAGAGCTCTTGATAATCTCCTTCTGCTGCTTAATGAAGTAAGTTGCTTTCACTTCTGCACATCCTGAGGGAGGGTGTGTTTTATAGGTTATTCAGGTATTTCCTTTCACTCTAAATGGTGGCCCTGATCCGACCAGTACTTCTATGCTGATTTGAGCACATAGAAAGAACTCCTGATTGAAGAATAGTTTTGGGTGTGGAACAAATTTCCCCAGGAAATTGAATAGAGCATACTGAATTATTTATCCCTGTCTTCAGTCAAGCACATGAAAAAGGTTAAAGGCATCAAGTGCTTTGGATCAGTAATATTTTCAGGAAACTTGCAGTGCAGTATTGAGAGAGAGCTGGTAGAAGTGCCTCTCCTTCATGGGCATCATTGTACTGCACATTTCTGAGACATGACTGCTGTCTTTGGGCTAGGAGCTGGCACTCCTCAGGGAGCCTTGCTGGCTGTCAGGGGTTCCTGCTGTCGTGGGTTTGAACACACCATCACAACCCTATCATCATCTCAAACTCAGTGTAGCTTTTTGAGTTAAATATTGAAGCAATATTCTCTTCTGCATTTGTGGCTAACAAACATCAGACAGCTGTAGCTGCTTGAACATTCAAACATTTCAAGTGTTACAAAAACTGTAACTGTTTTTGAAAAGCTCCTCATTCAACAACRTCAGAACTGACTACAGAATATCAGAATCTAACAACTCCAACTCTGATGACCCATTTGGGAAACATCATTTGGGAAAAACTTTGGGTTTATAGATAGTGTATGAGTGTTAGATACTATTGCAACATTTATCATTATTATCATCAAAAACTAAAATAATATTAAAAATTGACAAATACCCAGTTTTAGATGTCCAACATGTGATTTTGGCTTTAGGGAAGTTGCTTAGTGCTTCAAAAGCTTGGCCCCAGTTTCCTCCCAACCCTAAATTTCAGGCATATCAACAATATATGGTAACTGTTGCAGCAGCTTCAGAGAGAAATCCTTGGATAAAAGAAATTCGTGACTCTGAATCATAGTAAATAATTTGTGACGTTGAAAGATGAATCCATGTCCTTCATCAGTTATAATCACGTTCTTCATTATTGAGCTTGCTCCAGTGCCAAAAAAGGATGTGTTTCTCTCCAGACAAAGGGAAAAGCAGTGATTTCCTCAGAAAATGTACAGCATACACAGAGAAAGACAAAYATGAGGTGGAGCAAAAAGACAGCACACAAAGTGTGGACAAGTACAGACTCATGACATAACAGCTGTCGACCCTGTTGTGAAAAAAAATGTAAATTCCCCTTCTCTGTCCTTATGTTTTATTCATTCCCATGTCTTCCAAGAAATTCCCTGCTATCATGCTATTGCTTTCACACCTTTCCTCCCAATACACAGATTGTACCCTCCACCCAAGTTCAAAAGAGATGAACAGAATAAAGAAATGAGGACTAAACGCATGCTTTGTTTTTTTCTTGGAGAAATGCCAGTGCAGTTCATCATCAGGAATGATTTAAGACCCCAAATCAACAAAGTTTTAAAACCTATTGTCTGATACTATRGATGTCTTTTAAAGCTCTAAGTCATTTGAGATGGACTTAGAGGTTACCTGGAAGGATACARGTTGAGGTCTGAAATTCCAGTTTCAAAATTCATTTTTTGTGATTTCTTTTGTTATTTATGGAACACTCACTGTATTTCCTGATGCTTCTCTTCAGTAAATCTGTTAGGTTGGCATTATGAAGCAAACAGAAAGAAGTGTGGAGTTAGCTTTAATGCCACCTAAGATTTTAATGAGTACTTTAGAATATTTTTCAATAAATAATTCATGGGTTAACATTTGAATTTCAGCTCATGAACAGCCATGATGAAGAAGTAAAAATGCATAGTTCCCAAGTGTAGGAGTCATAAAAGCTTTTTTGTTGTGAATTAATATCAGTCCTATGGGGACACTCACAGAGTTGTTTATACWCACTGAAGTCAGAGTTTATGGATGATGTATATTCAAAGGCTTTGAATCAAATTAGCAATGTTATCTACTTATTTGTTTTGTGATGTTAAAGAGTCATTCTGAGCAAGAGGTATTTCAATAATTTATACATTCAAGTTTGATTTTACAAGATTCACTGCAACAATAAATAATGATCTTGATCATTCCAGACACTGGCAATTCAGATAACAAAAGAATGGAAGAATAGTTTTGCAGACTTGAAAGTGTATGGTCATTTCTTCTGACTGCTCTTATAGTCTTCAGATGGATGAGTTTTACTCCTGACCTGTGGTTTGCTTTGGCTCATATATTCCCTTTTTTCTCAACTACAGCTCTCCACAACTTTTTTAATCCTTCTCTGAGGAATTTAGTTTACCCTGATTAYGAACTTCTCATTTGCTTCCCCTCCTTCAAGTATGTAACAGCTTCCAATCTTCAAAGTCCAGCTAGTAACTGTTGCTGTTCTCATTGACATGTCCAAGATCAAACTGTGCAGTAAAATATTTAACATCCCTTATCTGCTGTCTGAATCACCTTCTTTCCTTCATTTACCATGAGGTGGTGTCCATCTGTCTTTCTACCATTCTTCTGGCCTCACTTCTTCCTTTCCACTGTASCAGTGTGTCAATTTAGTTAGTTCTGGATGCTTATTTCCCTTTATTCCCCTCTTGTCATYCCCTACACTCACTGAATAATCCAGTTCTCTACTGATCACTTACCTCCTTTGGTGTCCTTTCCAATCTGCTGTTCCATGATGCTCCAATTCTTGCTCTGGCCCTCGTCTTTATAGAACAGTGTTCCTTTATGGCTCTGAAGCTGGCTCCATCTCAGCAGTGCTTCTTTCCCTTGCCTGTTTGTACTCACTCCTTCTCTCATTACCCTCTGGATTTTTTCTGGCTGCTTCCCACCAATCCATACCACCATCCCTCCTCTCTCTGATTCATCTATGGAACCCCCACACAGCTATRACTGCCTCTCTGATCTTGGCAGATTTGCATTTATTTTTTGATTCATCTGTGTTTTTCACTGGTATTTGTCCTCTTGATTTAAATGTTTGGACAGTAAAACTCACAGATTCTAGGTCGTGTGTATCTCTCCTTCAGCTGGTTYATTCCCCTAATGCATAAGGGAATGCTGATCAAAGGAAAATGTAATTCAACTCCATKTTCTTGACTTCAACTTTTCCTTATTCTTTAACTTTTTCTCAACGCTACATCTGGGATCTGGTAGCAATATTGCTCTGTCTCAGCTATGTCTTTTATGTTTCTCATGGAACCCTCTTTTCTCACTTCTTGCTGTTCAGATATCCCATCAGCTGTTTCAAACCAGACTGTCTTTTTTATTACTGTTGCCACTCATGAATACATTACTTTCCTCTACCTTCAACACTTCCTTCCTTTCAGTTTACTACTTGATTATCTYCAAGATATCTTAGTTTTCTCCCAGGGCTAAGGATGTGTGACCTTTGGATAAAAACTGGCTGAAAATATTATTATTTTGAGGATTAAAATGCTCATGTTCCCTCTATTTTTCATTCTGTAGATTACTCTTCACTGAGTCTTCAGTTCTATCTTCTTTCTTTATCACCATTATTTAGAAACACCTTTTCCTGTTGCCCTGCTGTCAGGCCTTTATATCTGTTTTACTACTTCTTTTCTTTGGCCTCAGTTAGGCTTTTTCATCCAGTCTACTTCACCTGAGAAAAGTTTCTGTTTCCTCCTTAAAAAAAAAAATCTGTCATGGTATCTTTGTCTTGTTTCTTTCTGCCTTTATCAAAAAAATTTGCTCACAATTTCTTTCAGTGTTGATACTGCTCAAGACAATATGGCCAAAGCAAGTAATCTTAGGACCACTCCAATTATAAAGGGTAGTCTTTATATGCAGTGAAGATTTAATTTTGAACATTAGGTGGCATGGAAACAAATATTTGCCACATCTATGAATATGAAGAATAATAGTGCATTACTTCAGAAACAGGAATTACTGAAAGTGTGATATGGCCACCGAGTTGTACAGGACCCAAATTCCTGGAGATTGTGCAAGGCCACAGAGTTCAGTTGGACAAAACAGAACAAATCACTCCTAGTGAATATGTCCCAATCACCTTAGTCCTGCTGAGCTGTGTGGCCTTGGGGAAGCCAGATGGTTCTGTTATACAAACATCCCTTGGAGTTGAACATGACCCTGACTCAAATAATGGCATTTCTGGTAAGCAGGACTGCAGGATTAAGCGTAGAACAGGATGTTCATAATATAAAAGCAATGTAAACACAAACCGAGACAATTCATAATCTGAGTTTTTCCTACATTTTTATTGCAATAAATCTAATGATACAGCTGTTTTAATTACACCTCTTGGTCAAATTGCAATAGAATAAACATTTGATCTTTTTTTCTATAACCATAACTTGAATTTGTTTTCATCCACACATGTGCAGAGGCACAATCATACCACATGAAAGCCTCCACAGTAATTTAGCATTCCATCAATTTTTTTCCTTCACTTGTACTTCTCATATTCGCTCAACAAGGACTCTAGCCTCAAGAGAAGTCTCAAGGTTTCTTTTGGTTCCATGTTAGTATAGTCTCATAAGTAATAATTTCTAAACATTTTCTTCATTGTGTTGGTTTGGTTTTTTGGGTTTTTTGTGGTGTTTTTTTTTCAAAAAAAGGAACTTCATAAAAGATGATTATTTTGACTTCAGTCCAAACATGAGTTCTGTTTTCTCCACTGTCCCAGATTTTCAACGACCTGCAAGGGTCATATCAGACTTTCATGTCTGAGTCTGCAAAATGAGGAAATGAGTGATGTCCCATTTAGAAGGGGTAGTAAGTCCAAAATCAGTGAGACACAGGGATTCCTCGGTGATAGGACTGTGCAAGTATCTCAAATGACAGTGTATTAGGAGGTCATAAAGAAGTTTCAAGTCAGTGTACTTAGATTTCAGTATCAGGAATTTCTCTTTCCCAAGAAGTTTTTATTACCTATATATATATATATAATTGCTTCATGTAAGTCAAGGATCTTTTATATATACCTACTGTAAGTACTGTGCTCAGTATTCTAATTGTATTATTTGCTTTATTCTCATTGTTAGCTAAAACTGTGGAAATAAAAGGAAATAGTACCTCTTCAACAATTTGTTGGAGTTGAATCTTTATATATTTTAAGGTCTTTGCTGAGGCTCTGTAAAGGTGTGATATTTCTAACTTATGAATAAGAAATGAAAGGCAAAGTCCATTCTTCCTGTTTGTGTTCAAGAATTACACAGGAATAATACACTTTTGTAATTTGGGATATGCTTTCAGGGTCAACATCCAGCAGCATTGCTAAAGGCAATGTCTGGATTTTCTTTCACAAAGGCACAAGAGAAAGAAATTAAATGAAACATCCATTATCTGGTCTACACCTGGAGGGTCACTGCTCTMCAGAGCTGGGAGAGCATCATCTTTTCACAGTAAATATGAATAGGGTGAATATTGGGGTTTGGYCTGGTTTAGTTTTTTTCTCACAGAAATGCAGCTTAGGAAAAGAAATATAATTGTCTAAAGCCCAAGGACAACATAAAACCTTTTCTGGACTGAAAACACTTAATTACTTACTGTCTATCAGACGAGCTGCTGTTCTGCACTCAGCATCATGCTTCATTGTCTGGCAGCACAGCTGGCTGGAGGCTGAAATGAAAATAATTTTCCTTTGCTCAATTTCCTTGTAAACAGCAAAAGAATGGTGTTGATATGCCAGACTTCACTGGGAAAGTGCATTGTGAACATGTAAGATCTGTCTCCAGTTAGTCTTAAAAAGAGGAATGTGGTTTGACTCCTACAGAGATAAATCAGGACACCTTCAACTTAGGCTTCATTTAGTCTTTGCTGTGATAGACTTCCATTGTTCTATGCCACACCAACCATGAATAACTAAGAACACAAAGGCAAGAGAAAGAAAAAATGGTCTTCTGTTGTGAAACCACTTAGCAGAGCTAAGTGAGCTATTGTAAATAGGCAATTTGTGAAGCATTCAGTCCAACAAAGCAATCTTGACCTATTTCCACTTCAATTGATATTAAYGTSAATTTTACAGAATCTCTAAATGCATGTATGCCTCTGTAGAGTACAAGAATATTAAAACTTAGAACTCAGTACGCAGCCTTTTATTTTATTGGGAAGCATGTTGGTGAATTTGGTTTTCACCAATTTGCAACAGAGCAATCAGGTTAATTCTATTCATATTTATTGCAAATATATTTCATAGTATTATTTCTGGTAGATTGTTTAACTCTTAGTACTCAGGTGTGACCTCAGTGACGAATCATATTTCATTTTTATTAGTATTAAGTTGAACAAATAGTATAAAAGAAAGCTAATGTGTACCTTTTGGGAGCACAATTCACCTTCCTTTAGTAAGTATTATGTTTTACTTGTGTTTATTACAATGTTTAAAGTTTTAGACTACAGATTTTCTTCCTTTGAAGTCAAATGTGAAACTCCTTTTGCTTTCAGAGTAAGCTGTATTGGACCAATAAATCAGTGTATTTTCTCCATGTAGCCTTGAATTTATTGATATCATTTACTTAATCAAAAAAAGAGTCATCTATTAACTGGTATAAGTCTGTTCAGCAGCTGATTTAGCACAGGTTTGGTAGCTGAGAACACATCTGCAAAGGTCTTACAAAACAGCCTCCTGACAGGCTTTCCTGGATTAAAGCACAGTGCTCCCTGAGCTTCCTCAGGTGCTTACTCAATCTGCTGCACCGCAGTCTTGCCCATTACAGGCTGATATACATTCTATAGGATGTGCTTTACAATTCTGTGCTCAAACTTCCTGGTCCCTCAGGGGCACTTGTGTGGAAGAGCTAAAAAAGTTTTCGCAAAAGGCAAATATTTCCAGAGAAATTGGTGACTCACAGACTCTATTTAATACACAAGTAACTGCCTTCATAAATATTCATAAATATTCCAGAAATGCCAAGAACAATTCAAGAAGGAAAGGGAATGTCTTGAGAAATGCTTTTAATAATGGTACAGCTCAAATTTACTGCAAGTTCTCTCTATATCAAGCAGCCCAGTGTTTGCATGGATCTTTTACTGGGTCAGAGAGCTGTAAATGAAATGTCACATCTTAGCATTTAATAAAAACCACAGCATGGCCACTTTATCACTGCAGCCTTGATGTAGCAGGAACTCACAGGTACTTCTGAAACAAAGCTTTGAAGTAGTTATGGGAAATGGACTTAGGAAAAAATCCTRTCCATAAGTTTTGCAAAATCAGCCCTTAATCAAAATGACTGGACTGTCAGGATGCAGTTTCCTGCACGTATGTTAGATCAGGACTGTGATTTCACTGTAAGGCACATGAGTTCCTGTGTGCAGAGGATGTTTTGCCTTATACCTGTGGACATTACTTACTTTCAAAGACAGAAAGTCTGCAGAGCTGTGAGGGACAACTGAATTGTGATCTGCGTGTTTAAAAGCTATTTGATTATCTGTAGTAGACTGGCACAAAATCTGAAGTAAAACATTTTCAGAACAGGAACCCAAATGTAAGTCAGTGTAAGAGCACAATTATTTTAAGGCAAATGCATGTTCTAAAGAAGCTCTCTGATCTGTAGCCATTTTCAGTGGCATGAAACTGAAACAGAAACATCTGCTTGAATTTACCAGCTATAAAGCTGCTATTGAGATGAGTAAGTGAATATGAATAATAACAAAACTATTGATGTTTAGAGAATGGAATTAAAAGCTTATGTCAATTTTACCTAAAGAGAGAATTAACTCCTTTCATTGGAGCATTTTCAAATCTAGTTTAAAATTAAATAATCCTTTACATATTAAGAACTTGTCTTTGCTGCAAAAATAACCAACTTATTCCCCTTGATTTGAATTCCATCTACAAACTAAGCCCTTCCATTCAATGTGGTAATATTCTTGCACACAAGTTAACTGGCCCATCGGGAGGTGTAGGCTACAGCTCAAGCAGGGATGCTGCTAATCCATTCACAATTTATGGTGTCTCTTCACAGCCATGGCTTCTTTTGCTCCAGCTAAACTAACTCAAGAAGCATTAAACTCAAAAATAACACTCTAGGATTACTAGGGGTAGAGGTGGACAGAGGAGATGAGGCTTCCTGGGATGATGCTTGCTCTGGTCAGAGGAGSTGCTGTCACTGAGGTGTGTCCCGTCTCCTCCTTGTGTCATAGCTTTGTCAATAAATCCACATAATTCTTCCCATCTGCTCTCCAGGCTCTCTGGTGTATTGGCTGGGGTTCATTCAGCCACCCACATGCAAGTATCAGGCACTTGAGATGCCAGAAAAAGCCCCAGGGTCACAGACACAACTCACCAGGGCCTACAACCCTCACGCTCTTCAGGGCGGCAGCCAGAGGTGAGGTGGGCACCCTTGAGACYTCTCAAATGGCATCTGGTGCTTGTGCCTAAACAACTGAATGAAGCCCTCCATGTCTGTGATGACAGTGGGAGTGTAGATGCTTTGATTTAGATATCCAGATGTTCGGACCCCTGGCTGACTCCTACCCTGACAGAGGTATTGCTTCCAACTGCCTCAGCAACATCTGCTGGAGCTCATGTGTCAAATCTCTCAGATGTCTCAACAGATGATTAGAAGTTGTAAACACAAACTATGGTAAGAATTACAGGAACAATATTATTCTATTTTTTATTAATATTAGAGAATTTTTATTATTTCAAGTATTTAATAAGTATGAAATTCCAAGGATTGCTGAGGTTGTCCAGACAGGTCACATGAATAATGCAAGCAGTGGAGTAGCTGCTGCTGCCTCAGCTTCTTGGTATGGGATGGTAACCAACTGTTGTGATCAGGTCTGAAGGCTCACAAGCCTTTATAAGATAKGTCAAGTTTTCCCCTATATAGGGTATTTCCCACATTATCCACAAACATAATTAGTTTTTCCTGTTGTTTTCCACTTCACTCAACTTCACAGCTTTATTGTAAGGGCAAGGTCTCTTCTGCAGCGTTGGTGGCCAAACCCTGCTGTGGTGGTTTCAGACGTTATTGTCTCTGGTCTGGGATGTCTGCTGGGTGGATATCCCTGTACCTGCAGAGGAGAATCCATGCTTGGACCTCACTCCTTCAGGTCACACTTTGGTATGTCAAGTCACCTTTAACATGGTTCCAAAATTGCTTTTGCTTTGAAGTAGCTTTGCAATGTCAGACACTTGTGTACACAGACCCCAGGAGGCTGGGACARAACCCACATCTGGGTCCTGCTTAGCTGCCAGGAAAGGAAACACATTAAAGTTTCACGGGGAATCACGAAGGTTTGCATGAGGTTTCTCTTCCAGCACAATGCACAGGTGTCTGAAAACCACAAGACTGTGAATGGCCTCTTAAGAAGTGCACCACATTTTCCCTGGAAAGGCCCCAGAACAACAGTCGTGGAAGTCCCCGAGGACAAGAGCCAGCAGCACCTGCACAGTGACAGCAGACACAACCTTGCAGACAGCCCAGCAGACACGAGTTTAACGATTCGCTGACAATTTGCAAATGTAGGATGAATTCACAGCAAGTCTGCTTCCAGGCTTTTGTAGTTCAAATGAAAGATTTCACACATTTCTAGAAACTGCCCCCCTGATGGAAAAAGGGTGAGGCATTTGGAAGCCAATATAAAGAACGTGAAAAACTTCTATTAAAATAAAATGACAGGAAAGATAAAACCAGTTGGTTTGGTTTTTTTTGTGTTTTTTTTTTTTTTTTTTTTTTTTGCCTTGTGAGGAATTTGGAACGACTGGGACGTAAATAGATTTTCTGAGATTATTTATTTGTGACTGTGTGGACTTTCATGATAATTATTTCTGTTGTGGAATGGTTGCAAAATGTGACGTAAGACAGAATAGGACAAGAAAATTAAATGTTTTAGCTTTTTTGTTGTTGCTGTTGGCTTTTTTGGTTACGTGTTTGGGGCTTTTTGCATTGGGCTTTTTTTTTGTTGTTGTTGGTTTTGGCTGTGTTTTTATTCTTTTTTTGGTTGGTTGGTTTTTTTTTTCCCCAGAAAGAAGAAAGATACTTAGGTGGTTGTGTGCTAGATCTAATGGAGGAAAGGCATTCCTAGAAAACAATGCACAACAGAAAATAAAACTGCATTTGCTCACTTACTTTTGTTTTCTGAACTTGCACCAAAAAAACCCATAGAGAGCAAAGTGCAACTTAAAGATGCAGAGAGAAATGAAAATGATACCTTTTGAATCATGCAAACTGAAGCAGTTTCTTTTCTACAAGGAGAGGCTTAGAAATAAAGGCACGTATTGACATATCCAGCTACCATCTCAAGTCTGATTATGAACTAAAAAACTTAGAAGCTCCATAGCAGTTCTAACAGTAGAAAATTCTCCTTGAGCTCAAGTAGTAGAGATCTCTGAATCTCTAACTGAATATCCTGGGCTCTATTCCCATTCTTAATTTGCTGACAATGTCTCATTTATGAAAAAGGAGCCATTTWAAATTCTTTCAAGAACTGAGTGATACTGAATTACTCAGAAGAATCTTTCTTCAGCATTTCTTGTTTAGAAAGGCAATGATCAGCATTCTATAGATTGTCAATATGCACGAAAAAGGAGAGAATATGAGGGATTCTTTTGGACAAAATAGTATAGATGTCATACATCAAAAAATTAGTTATCAACTAATTATTTATAAAATGTTTAAGTATTAATTATTTAGGTGATATACAGCAGCAGAACTATGCAGTCTAGAGCCAATTGTGACATTATAATAAATGAGCTACAATATTTAGATTAAACAAAAGAGAACCATTATAATAATATACACAATGAGCAAAGCACTGCATTTTCCAGTTAATGCCAAAACTGAGTTTCACAATGAAGTGTTTGTGGAACATTAAAAGTATAATTTAGCATATCTGAATAAATTATTTTCTACTATGTAGTAAAAACAGAGAAACACATGGCATAGATTACAGCCCCAAATGCTTTTAAATTCTTGGACTGGAGGCTGCCTGGCAACTTTTGTACCAGCTGGAAGAGCGAGAGCCCAGCTGGCTTGGCAGTAGCCACCATACTGTGCCTCGCCTGGCAGGCGGCCACCTGCCACCCTCCGAGGGCCCGTGCCCCTCCCGAGCCTGTCTGGGCACCACCAGCCTGGCGTGGAGCACAGCGTCCCTGCAGCGTCCCCGCAGTGTCCCCGCAGTGTCCCCACAGTGTCCCCGCAGTGTCCCCACAGTGTCCCCTCAGTGTCCCTGCAGTGTCCCCACAGTGTCCCCTCAGTGTCCCCACAGCGTCCCCGCAGTGTCCCTGCAGTGTCCCCGCAGTGTCCCCGCAGTGTCCCTGCAGTGTCCCCACAGTGTCCCCACAGCATCCCTGCAGTGGCCCCACAGCGTCCCCGCAGTGTCCCTGCAGTGGCCCCACAGCGTCCCCACAGTGTCCCCACAGCATCCCCACAGTGTCCCCTCAGTGTCCCCTCAGTGTCCCCACAGTGTCCCCACAGTGTCCCCACAGCGTCCCTGCAGTCTCCCCACAGTGTCCCCACAGCGTCCCTGCAGTATCCCCATAGTGTCCCTGCAGTGTCCCCACAGTGTCCCTGCAGTGTCCCCACAGTGTCCCCTCAGTGTCCCTACATTATACCCACAGTGTCCCTGCATTATACCCACAGTATCCCTGCAGTGTCCCCGCAGTGTCCCCACAGTATCCCCACGGTGTCCCTGCAGTGTCCCCTCAGTGTCCCTGCAGTGTCCCTGCAGTGTCCCCACAGTATCCCCACGGTGTCTCCTCAGTGTCCCTGCAGTGTCCCCGCAGTGTCCCCGCAGTGTCGGTCACAGCGTGCAGGGAGCCGGCTGTGACAGGCCTGTGGCACCGGCTGTGACAGGCCTGTGGCATTGGCCGTGACACGTGTGGCACCGGTGCTCCTGTAAAAGGCTCAGTGATGGTGCTGGGGGATGCAGGACTGCAGGTTTTTGGGGGTTCTTCGGCACTGAAATCTCTGTGTTGAAGCTGTGAAGGGATGGTGAGAATTCAAGGGCTGGCGCCACTGGGAGGGAAGGGGGAARTGCAAAAATTCATGCAATTGTTTCAATTTCTCACATGAATGTAGGATGCAGAGAAAGGGAAAGTAATTTGTGTATTTTATAGCCTTTAAGCATTACAGGGCTGTTAACACATCGGAAGTAAGCTCCCCACATACTGATGTTGTCAAGTTAAAGAAATAAATGTAGTGACATCTAATCAGAACAAACTCCGGTTTTAGAGGGATAAAGGCTGTACCCAGCTTCAGGTCAAATAGTGAAAGCAGGACACCAATAAACACCCACATTGTCTCCTTTGATCTCTTCTAGTAAAGGAAGGGAAAATCTCAAATTAGGGAAATTGGCACCTTCAGGACTTCTGGGTCCTTCAGAGACTTAGGTGTAAATAGAAGAATAACCCAAAATGGGTCACCCTTTGTTATACAGTGAGAGAGATCACCAACAAGACAGAAATCATTATCAAATGAAGCATTATTTGTTCTATGTCTCAAAATGTTCCTGCTTTTTTTTTGTCCTTTGTGTTCCTTTGACAAGCACAGTAGTTGTCCATCCTTCCCAGTGCCTCCCTAAGGCTGAACAGTGTCTTTCCAGGAAATTCAAACAAATGCAGTCACAGTGATCTAAGCTTGGGTTYAATCCCTCCCGGCTCATTTCCCAGCACACCTGCTCTGATAACCAGCTCCCTCCAGCTCCTCCCAGTGCAGCACAGCCAGCTCTGGCTGAGAGGTGGGTGCCTTTCACGGCTATAGGTAGCAGCTGGCAGAGGAATGAACAATCCTGTTTTCATTGGGGATTTAATTCCACCCAGTGGGGTGGTGGCAGGAGTTACTACATGTCCCTTCTCATGCAGGATATGCAGTTGAGGTGTTAGGGCATGGGTTGGACCAATGATCTTAAAGATCTCTTCCAAAGATCTCTAGTGATTCTGTGTGATGGTCTCTTCCAAAGAGCCCCATCTGAAGGCTGTGCTGATTCAGGGGAAACCACAGGCACCAGAAGGCAGAGCCTTTCAGCACAGCTCTCCTTGAGAAAGTTTTTGTGGTTTGATTGCTTTTGTGCTGTGGGTGCTTTGATCTCCAGGGGGAGTGTCATCAGACCTCCTCCTCCTCCCACAAACCCTGAAGTGATGCAGAGGTATGGACCTTGTACAGCGACAGTGCCTGGCCTCACCCACTCCATATTGCAGAGGAASTCTCCCTATCCATGTGAGTGAAAGACCTGAGCAATAGCTTCAGCCCAGGATGAAACACTGTGTTATCTGTTCTGAATGCCGGCGTAGTCTGAAACACACCATGTCATCACTAATTCCCATGGGAGGGAGAATTTGCTCTCCTCTGTTTTTTTATATGTGAACATGTTCAGACCAAAATCCAGAGGCTGGATTCATTAAATTGACAATAAAATATGTTCTCAAGGATGAGTATGTAATGCTTTCACACAGACTGAAATATTATTTTTGAATTGGACTCACAAATTTATTTTCATTTGACTTTCAATGATATTTAAGCACCTGTCTCTTTGAAAAGAGATCTTTGAATTTTAAATAATTTCACCTCTGCTGAAAATTATATCCCATTTGTTGGAGAATCTGACTCATGAAGACTTGGTTTACAGATGTTCAAATTAACCACATATTTATCATATTTCTTAGACTTTCCTTGCTGAATAAAAAAAMCAAAATATATAAAATATAATAAAATTTTTAATGCTGAATGAACAAATACATCATGTCCTTTGCATAGTCAAGAAGATTAATATGGGCTTCATTCTTATCAGAATACTATGAGACTCTGGAAAGTTCCAGGCTAACCATAATGGATGGTTTTGGAGCACTGAAACCATGTGCCCTTGCAGGACTTGGTCCCTGGCAGCAAGGCCACCAAGAGTCAGGATTTAGTGCAGGTGTAGTGTAGTGTTGGTGTAGCTGTTGATGCAAATGGCTTTTGGACCCCAGTGGTTTGTGCTGTGCCATTAGGCCTGGGAGTGTGTGTTTTGCAGCAAATTAATCTGCTTAGTGGCCTAAAGTTATGATAAACTACAGATTAGTGAGTGTAAAATAATGGTGATCAACTCCCTTTTCAAAGGGCTACATAGAGTTGCACTGACATTTTCCCAGTGAAGTATCCCTGACTGAACTGGAAGCTGCCCTTCTTTACCTCTGTGTGATCACAGAGTTGGGTTTTATCTTTGTGGAATTGCTATATCTTGATATCCACCACTCACAGATYCGTTGCACTTTCCCATGTTATCTGAGGCATATCACACTCATAAAGAAGGCAATGGGGGCTTTGCCATGGAATTGAAAAAGAAAAGGACTGAGCATYATGTAAAATAAACAGTAATGTTAGCTTCTTTAATACCCACTACATTGCATCATAATTCAAATATTTTCTTTTAAAATTGAAAGTTGTAGCAATTAATACCCAACTTTCATYTTAGCTTCAGTGGTAAAATTCTCCTCTCATGTTCCTTCTGAATTACAGAGGCATGAAAGAAAAATTAGGCCTTGATATTTGAATTCACTACWAAGCCCAAGATGCAAAAATCTGTTATTTTCTGGATGATGTTGAAGTGTAGGGCAACTGCTGTGCTACTTCTCCATTTCCATGGTTAAATCRCTGTATATATAACTTATATGTGATATAGTAACTTTTTAAAATTGCRGATTATGAGCCTCACTGAGATCCCACAAGGGTCCATCAGGAGTTGTGGGGAGGAGTCAGGAGCATTCCCATCCTTTTGAAGTTGACAGTGAGAAAAGGCTGTAATTACAGGTCTGCAAAGGACAGGGAGTGGCTGTCTGCATTAATTGTTCATTTCACCCMTTCTTTCAGCAATGAAAGTACACGTGAACACTTTCAGCCAGTGACTATTGCCTTTTTTACTTTTCCACTAAAAGTTCTACTGCTGATGCAGGAGCAGAAAAAAGTAGGCAAATAAGCCAGAGAAGATTCAAATACACATGTAGAAGACATTTGGAATGACAGAATCACAAAATCATTTCTGTTTTTGGAAAATGCCTTAAGAGCAGCAAATGTCACCATTAACCCAGCACTGCCAAGTCCACTGCTYAACCATGTCCCCAAGTGCCACAACTACATGTCTTTCTAACACCACCTGGAACAGTGGCTTCACCACTTCCCCAGGCAATCTGTCCAAAGATTGACAACCCTTTACAGGATGAAACTTTTCTTACTATCCTACCTAAACCTCTCCTGGCACAACATGAGGCTGTTTCTTCTTTTTCCCTGGAAGAAGGGCTGACCCCCACCTGGCTGCAGCCTCCTTTCAGGGAGTCATAACAATAAACAAGCCTCCTTTCCTCCAGGCTAAACACTCCCAGCTCCCTCGGCTGTTCCTCATCTGACTTGTGCTCCAGACTCTTCACCAGCTGCATTGCCCTTCTCTGGACCTGCTCCAGCACCTCAGTGTCCATTTTTAGGAGTCCTGAACTGAACCCAAGGTTYGATGTGCAACCTYGCCAGTGCCAAGTACAGGGGGACAATCACTGCCGTGCTCCTGCTGGCCATGTTCTTTCTACATAGCAAAACRAACTAGGTCCTAAAGCCAAGAGATTTCTGAGAGCTTTTAGCTGGTTGTGCCCCAGACAGCAGTCAACTGCATTTTCAGTCATCTAAATGTCCTTGAATGGTGCAGGACCCCCTCAAGGCGGTCCTGCTTGAGTAAGCAGTTGGCAGAGTGGGGAGACCACGCTGCTCTGAACACAGCCTGAGGACAGCCTGGGTCACAGCTGCTTTAGGAGCTGGGGATGAAGTCCTTCAGCTAAGAACAGGTCTGGTCCCTCTGCTGACAGAATTCCATCAGTAAAACAGTAGATTTCTTTATGTGAATTGATTATTTACTTTATGAACTTTATACTCCYCCAGCTCCCAATGTATGACAGATTGGATGAATCCTACTACAAGATGCTTATCCAGTATTATCTGCCTGACAGATAAAGGCCTTGATTAAGGTGGTATTAAATCCAATTCTTTTTCCATAGGCAGCTGATCATTGGCTCCCCATGTCCTCTTTTCCTCAGGCCCTGGAGCCATCCCATTTATGGTTTCATTCCGCTATACTGCTCACAGGCCAGGCTAATTGCTTCTCCAGACAGCAGGCTCTGCTTCCACTACTTCCAGGGTTTTTGARACAGCAAAAGAAAGTTAACAGATACCAAAATACTCAGTAATAACATTTGAGTAAGTTCTTACTTATGTTAAAACTTATGAAAATTCATCTGATTTATAAACTTATTTTATGCATGCTTGTGGGGTGTCATACTTGCAGGTAAATCTAATGCCTTGTTTATACCATAACAAAACAGCTTGGATGCTTTTCTCATTGTATGACAATCTGACAATAATTTACATGTCTACTGAGAGACTGCTTTCCCTATATGGATAGGAGCTCCTAACATATCTAATGTGGCCTTAATCCATAAATATACTACAACAAGAAGATCAAAAGAATTTGCACCATAAGCTGGATATCACTGCTTGATTACAGCCCCCTGATTTAATCACATTTGCAACATAAGCAGTTCCTTGAAAGGGGCATATCTGTGCTTGAGACATCCTTGTTACAAAAAACAATAGCAAGTGACCAGTTTTTTCAAAGTTTGCTGAGATAAAATTCTTTAGATGCGCTGAGCAAAATTGTATTAATGGCTCRTTTCTCTTCACACAGTTACAGGAAAACTGGTACTCTCTCAAAAAAAATACAGTTTTCTTTCTACTTTTTATGCCCCACTGAAATGAAGGATATATATACCTATAAAAGAGGTAGCAAAGCATCTTTAAGACAGATTCCTTCCTCCACCTAATCTGTTGCAGGGTTTTATGAGTTGATGCCAGAATGCTTGTCAAACAACAGATCTGTCTTAGAAAGATAGAATGTTCAGGGTTGGAATGGAACTTATAGGTCATCCAGACCCAAGCCCCTACCATGGGCAGGGACAGCTCCCACTAGGCCAGGTTGCTCAGAGCCCCATCCAGACTGGTTTTGAACACTGACAGGGCTGGGGCATCCACAGYATCTCTGGGCAACATGTTCCAGTGCCTCACCAGCCTCATAGTAAAAAATTTCTTCCTAATATCGAACATAAATTTTCTCTCTTTCAGTTTGAACCCCTTACTCCTTGTCCTATCACTGAGGTTCCTAATGAAACAGAAAAGAGACTGCCAGGAGAGGGTAAGATTTGACTGACATGGGCTCTGATCAGGTGCAGTTGGGTAGGCTGGGAGCATCTCATTCCAATCTAAGCTCTAAATATGTGTTTCAGATTTGAGTGGAGAACAAGGAACTTTGGTGAGCCATGCAGATCTAGAGCTGCCCTGTAGCACGTTGCTCTGAAATCCTCTGATAAAAAGCAATCACTGAAATTACTGATGCCTTCTGAAATAAATTCAGAGAGTGGGGCACTGATTTAATTCTGGCACCTGAAAAGGTATCCTGTGGAAGTGCACTGAAACTTTATTRTGACTTGTCATCACAACTTATATAGTAAGCACAAGGAAATACAGTAATATTAGATTTYAAGCAGTCCCTTGCTCTTTCATAGCTTAAGCATAAACATCATTCTTAGTTCCCCTAGAGGTTCAAATAATTAAGAGGATGAGGAGGATGGTGAAACAATAGATGAACTGCCTATCCCTGTCCTCTCACTGTTTGTGTTGGCATGCATGCAGCAGTGGGCATGACACCAGCTTAAGGACAGGTTACTCACATTTTTTCCCCTTGCCAAAGAGTTCTGGGAGCAGCTGTGTCTTAGGCACAACATCATTACTACAASACTACTGCTGAATAAGCATTAAAACAGTATTATGGTCTCTCAGAAATGAGTAAAGTGGATGGTCTCTGGGATCCTTGAGCCTATCTGTCACCTTTACAGGTGGCTGAGAAACAATCTAGGGAAAGAGGGGCTGGCCCAGAGGTTTTGGTACTTGCTTCCTTCACAGACATCTACATCTACGTCTACACAATGATTGGACTTGATGTTTTAAAGGTCTATTTCAACCTAAACCACTCTATGATTCTCTATACATGTACATGTGTATTTGTAAAAAAAAACTTACGTGTGTGTGTGTGTATGTCCTGTCTATATAAGTTAAAGAGGCAGGGAGGGAAAAGAAAAAAAAAGAAAAGAAAGGCGAGATTGTCATCAAGATGTTTGATATTATGAACAGGAGTTTCACGATAACTTCATGATAGTTGGTATCTGATGAAAACTGTTTAAGAATTACTTTGCTGGAAAGACATTAAGGGAAGYCAGCCAGATATTAGGTAACTTAAGACTGCTCGGGAAATCAAAACAAAGTTACAGGGCCATTAGCTCAGTGTTATGCTTYTGGCGGGAGAATGGACTGTGGAGAAGGGGCCTCCAAGTCTCCCAAATGGATTTTTTCCCTCCCTCATCAGTTCCACTGGGGACATATGTTGTTTGGAGAGAAGGCTGTCACACGCTGTCTGCCAGGGGAGGGAGTGGAGGCATTTCCCCTTCCATGCCATCTTTGGTACCCACTGTGAGTCCCGCGGGGCCTCTTCTGCAGAGGACAGGMACGGCTGTGCCGGCCCTGTGCTGATGCAGGTGGGACGGGGGTGACCTCTTCTGTCTCCACTCCTTTGTTTGCCGCCAGAGGGCACAGAAGGCTCAGGGCTTGGGCTCACCTCATCCTGCTCAGGAAACCCCCAAAGGAGCCATCCAGGCACAGCCGGGCTTTTCTCTCCAGCTGCACGTCCAGGCTTTGGTTGTCCCAGCTTCTCCTTCCATCTTTGGCTTCCCCGAGTCGTGCCTGTTCTGCTGTGCCCACGTAACTGCTGCACACAAGAAGCCAATAAACCACGGCAGGGGACAGGCTGGCTGCTGGGAGCAGGACCTTGGCCACTCTGGCTCTCGCTGGGAGCGCTTTGCCAGCTGAACTGAAATTCCAGCTGCGCTGGCTTTCGGCATGCTGAGTCTGTAAACATCCCCACATTCTTTTGAGGTTGAAAGTAGGCTAGAGATACAGGAGGGAGTTTGTCTTCAAACCAGCTCATGGATTTCCTCTGCTGTTCCAGGGCTTTGCTACCTGGTGTTTGTGCAGTGCCTGTCTGCTTGCAGTCCCAGTGCCTTGCACAGTCTAAGTGTCCCACTGATTGTGAAAGATGGAAAAGATCTGAACAAAGGAACTTAGACATTATTACAAACAGTCATCAGTAAAAGTGTCTTTTCTTGTTTCAGGGTTGTTACTCAGAATAACTGTACTTGTTAGTGCTAAGGTAGTGCTGCCAGGCTTCTCTGGTATTCTTAGAGCATTCTGTTGAATTATACTGAATGAAGAGAAACTTTTTCCAGCCCAAATCTGAGCACTCAGGAATTCTGCAGAAACTGCAGGTCTAGTTCTATTATGTAGAGGAAACYTATTTAAATGGAATAGTTTAATGCTGCTGAGACTTCCAGAAGCAGCAAAATACTGATACACAAAGCTCTGGCTTGGTTTGAGAGACTCCAATTCCTGCTTTTCCCATTGAAACATTAAAGGCCTGTCTGCATGGGCAGTTTGTAATTCTACAAACTGTTGTTTTGCTATAAAAATATGACTGGTGAACTGTTGGAGACTTACAATACAGTATAGTACAGTAATACTTCTGGCATCACATCTCCATTCCCATGTATTTTGGTGGTCCCCTTCCTGCCTTTCTCTCACTTTATACCCTGCCCCAGCCAGTTGCTTTGATTAAGAATGTGTTACTCCCTCCTGAAATACTGATGCCCTTCTTTGAGCTCCAAAGCTCCCCTAATTCACCCTCCTCATTGCTCCTGAGGTGCCAGCATACATGTATACAAGGGGGATATCCTGGCATGGGCTMCAGGGTGGGGCCGTGCAGGTGAGAAAGGACTGGCTGTAGGACTTGTATTGCCTGAGTAAAAGAACAGTATGTTCCTGGTATTTTGTCATGSACAGTCTGATTTAACTATTCAAAGTGAAACGTTGGGACTTTCACTTRTTTTCTGCTATACATCTTTTGGCACAGCACAGGGAGGATGACAACATGCATGGTGCAGAGGAGAGGACCACCTGCCCTTGGGCCTGAAGCTGCTGGAAATCCATACCACATGGAATCAGGAGCTTGCTCTGAAGAAACAGTCAACTCTGCTTCTGGACACAGGCAAAGAATGTCAGTGTGAAGCAATCACAACTGCAGAAGGTCATTCAGGTACAAATCTTGCACAGCAACCCTGCTGTTTCTGACTCAAAGACACACAAATGCTTTTGGAGATTGAAGTTTGCATGATCATTTGTGGCGTGTATCTTGTCAGGTGCCAGGATCTCTCATTTACTCTGCATAAAACCTTTTGGTCAATCACTCAGCAGGAGTATCAATCCCAAGAGGCTCATTTTGAGAATAAATGTGAGGAATCATTGGGAAAAGCAACAGGCCAAAAGCTGGTAAAGAATCCTCTAGGCTGGCTCTACCAGTGCTTTAAACTGGGATTATTTTTACCTAATTAAGTTGTTGTGACAGTAATCTAGCCCAGGCAAGGAGCCAGATGAGGTACCCAGTGACCCTGGCAGGACAGTTTGTGTTCTGCTGGTTAGTGACCATCGGGAAGCCTTTCCTGGTTGTTACCTGACCTGTTTAAATTACATTCTAAGGTGGCAGGGTACAACAGGGCAGTGAACAAATTCCACCTACCTGAGACTGAAATTTCTATTCTGAATGAAGGGCCCTGTGGTAAGCACAATTTTGTAGCCATTCATTCTCCTGGGGAACAGGCACATGGAGTTTATGCTGGGGACTGTGGGACAATCTCCACAGGGGAGCAGGAGGCTGTAYGGAGGTACCCTGCTATGGTTTGATCAGGACATTTGTACAATGCAGTGCTCTCAGCCATCTCAGGACCCGATGTGTGAGACTCTTCTAAACTAGCTAACACAACTGAAGGGTCCTGTTTTGAAACACAGCAATTGCAATGATTTATAGCTTTGGGAAAACTAAGTGAAATCATTTGAATTGGTTTAGAACTTTGTCTTTAAACAACTCTTTATTCTTTGTGTTTTTCTTTTCTTTTTCCCTGGCTTTTTGGAAACCACTGATTTGTTGAAATCAAAATGTTTTGTGACATGGGTGGGTCTTGGCAAACAGACAGGACCCATGCAGGGTTCTGAGGAAACCCTTCCTGCCAGGAAATCAGCTGCCATCAGAAAATTATTTGGTTTCTTGACAACTCACTTGGCTCATGGTCAGGGTGCATGACTGGAGCGTAACTTTATGCACAGACTGGGCTTCCTCAAAATACAGCTTGGGCTAGTACTACGATATGGGATTTCAGCCTTCAGCTTGGGGACATTGTGGCTTTCAGGCTTCCTGCCCTGGGTTAGGAACTTGCAAGCTCAGGGAACTTCTTTTCCCATAGTACAGAAATCTCAGTGATGGTTTCACAGTTTCTCTTTAAAATATAGGAACACAATGACTGTCATTGTAAAAAACCATGTGGACCAAGCTGCTGAGAACAAATCATCACTGCTTCATACAGAAAATGTCTTTGCTGTCTATTGGTAAAATAAACAAATTAAATAAGGATATACAAACTGAAGTGTCTTCTGCTAAAGCCGGTTCTATGGTTACTGTAGGGCTCTGAAGTGGAAGTGTCATTGCAAGAATGATCTGTTCAGTTAGCCACAACAATGAGATCACTATGTCTTGGGCAGAGATAGCCTCATGAAAAAGTTTTCTAAGGCTTGTAGGTGGAATAAAGAGCCCATTTACAACCCTCCATGGGAAGAAGAACAAGGTTAAACAGCACAGGGTATTAAATTTCTTCTGGGACAAGAGACTACTCTTTAGAGCTTAGATGGGACTGAAATGGTACATTTCAATCACGGGTTTTTTTGAAGGTTAGCATCACCCCTCAGCTCTTCTCAGAGAGAGCATTATAAAGGCTTTGTCTGCATAGCAGAATCACCCTATGATTTTATCAAGGTCTGGCATCCCTGCACTGGCAAGCCAAAATGGCAAGAGCAGTAAAAATGACACCATACAACCTTTAGAAGAAGCATTTAAGTAAAGTGTATTGCCAGTGTTTCTAAAACATGTGAACCCTCTTACTAGCAGATGATAAGATTCAGATCCTGCATTTTCCTGGCCATTGTCCTCACTGGCAGGCAGATTACAGCAATTCAGACTCCTTTGTTTTGCTGAGCAGAACTGCTTCTATTGAGAGCTTCATCCAATCTTGGGCACTGATCAAAAAAAAAGGAATGAATTTGGACTCTAGCTAATTGAGGTTATCTTGGGGAAAATATACAGACACAAAGAGATAAATCCATGCAAGGGATGCTCACATCTCTTTGCATGCCTTCTCTGTTATCAAAAAAGAATGAGTGCCTTCAGCTATGCTAAATCATTTGTTGCCTAATTCTTGCTGAAATTGCTTTATTTTCCTTTGGGGTTGAAGTGGCCTCTCATGAGACTCCACACAAAAAACTCAAAAATATCTCACTAAGTAGATGATCAGCCGTATTTGCTACTGATTTTTCCTTGCTCCAGTTCTTCATGCAACATTCTGCCATTTGGTGATAATCTTTTTCCAGCTGACCTATCTACAGCATAGCATATTTAGTTTGATTATAGTATTTATGACATAAAAGTTGTGTGTAGGAGCCAGGAATGGGGAAGCACTTGGAATGAAGTCAAATACAGTCAAACTAAACATCTGAATGTCCAGCTCAGTCTTGCAGTTCTCATTCAAGTGTATTCTTTGGATGAGAACTGGGGCTGAGTAAACTGTAAAATAAGAAGCCTTAATCAGATTTCTGTAGATTGGAATTGATCTCTAACAGGTATTCTGTGTAAATGGAAAACCTTCACTATTGTAGGTGTAGCCTTTTTGAAGTCTGACATTTGCAGACAAATTCGCTTTGATGTTACCTTAGTATGCAAAATGATTTGTAGTTTTCCTCTCTCTTTTTTTTTTGGAATGGTGCAATAATCCAAAATTACGTTATTAGGTTCAGCTAGATTGACCAACCAGAGGCACTTTTTTCCAGAGGTAACTGACTGATTCACAAGTAATTGCATTGGCAGGAATGCTTAAAATCAGAGAAATCAGAGAAATGGAAAAATTCCTTAAATCAGAATATTCCAACCTGTAAAGACGTACCTGGCATTAATTCACAGACTTGAACCAAGTGTTTTATTGGCAATGCAAGAACTTGTTCCATGATCAGTGAAACTAATGGAGCTTCACATCCACTGAATTTGTGTCTTATGACTACAGTTTTTACCTGTTTTATAATGCCTTAAGGTCTGGAGTATTCATAAAAATTCATCATGTAAATTCTCTGATATCAAACAGGAGGCTCCCACTGCAGTATTGATAAGTCTCTCTCTCCTATGCAGATATCAGGGTTTTTTAGTCCACAAGAGCTCAGAAAACTTTAATCCTCTATCCTGTTGAAGATAAGATTGAATTGGTTTACAAGTGGAACATATATTTGGAAGATCACACAGATAATCATCACTCTCCCCAAGCCATAAACACACTGCATAATTATCCAGATTGTGTTCCTTTGTGACATCCTGCTACAAATAGCTCCAACTACAGACCATTAACGTGACTCCCAAACTGATCAAGGCCGTAGAAACTAYGATAAGGATTTGCCAGTTCCAGTCTGGAAACTCAGGTAAAGATACCCCTGAAAAAAAAAATCCATCTTTAAATTTAAATACCTAAAAGCAATTATATTATAATAAAAAAGTTAAATGAAGGATTGCTGTCTGAGACAGCAATACAGTACAGTATAACTAGCACTGAAGGAAGAGAACTCAACCAGGATTTGTGTGCAGAGGACACTGCATGCATATATGTTCCATTTGATTAGGAGTTGCTGGTCATAACACCAACCTGCCACTGGTTTCTAATCAGTATAAGTATACAGCATTAATCATATTATATTAAYCTTTTACACACCATCCAGAGTGTTGTTATTAAAAAAACAGTTTGCATACTTTAGYAGAAAGTGAGCAACACTGATGGTTAAATGAATGGAGTTAAACAACGATTTGTATACTACAGGTGGTTGATGGCAGTATAAATTTCCCTGCTAGCATTTGTTGATAAGAAAAATCATAGTAAGTCTGCAAAATAAGAATGTATTTTGGAAAGGTCTGTTACTTCAAAGTTCTCCATTTTATAATAAGAAAGAAGCATGTAAATGTCTAACTTGTGCACAATTAAGAAATATTCAGGTCTGAATATCACMATTTTTACAGCAGTTATTTTAGCCAGTTTTATATGGTAGTTGAATTTGAGATTGTTTAAATTAAATGCCATGCTTTATTAATTAAGTGCAACAATATTTATCTTAATTATGTGTGAAATGGGTTGGGAAGCTGAGACATAATTGAGTAGAACACACACAGACTTGAGCCAGAGCAGAGAGGAAATGTTAGTTTAATGAAGAAATTTGCATAATAACACTTCATCATCTGCTGACATGTAGTTGTCTGCAGTGCTGCTGTGTCTGCTGGGCACRGACACAGATCCCATCTTGGCTTCTGCTGGTGACCCTCTCACTCAGGAGACAGCTGGACAGAGCCTATGAAGGATAAGCTTATGCCCTCATATGCCCAAATTTGAAAGAGAAATGCACATGAGAATATGGTATCCAGAACAGATGCATTTTGTGGGAAAAATTCTCATGCATCAGCCCTGAGAAGGCAAGGAAGATATTCTTTTATGGTGATATATGAGTACTGAGGGCCTACCTGGTCACTGTAGTAGGTTCACAATAAATTTCTTGTCACAGTCTCATAGAAACTATAAAAGGGACAAAAGACATATGGGGAGAAAACTGAATAGCTGACACCAGGCTGCTTCTTTGCAAAGTGTCTGGGAACTTTAAAAGACATTGGCAAGACAGGAAAAAGCCTACGCCTGACAGAGATCAAAAGAAGTGCAGCAGCTTAAAAAGGGAACTCCTGCAAGAGCAGCTGTAAAGTTGTTTGTGGGAATAATGCTCCTTTTGGTCATATAACTGGGTGTCTGAGAGGGCTGGGACAGCCACAAAGGGATGTAGAATGCATGCTGGGGTTTTAACATGCTTTTTTTCTCTACATAATTTAATCCTGTGGTTACGTTAAACAATATTTTGGTCTGCTTAGTCCCTGGTTTTCACACAGATTTTCAGAAAGGAGATACAGCTGGTGTCTGAGCTTGGTCAGAACTACTGTATTCACAAACCCTGACCTAAAACCAGGAAAYGTGCTAGATTCCACCTCTAACAGTACTGTACTTACAGAAGAGGGGTAAAAGAAGGCCTTTTGGGACACCATGGATATACTGGCACCCTGGTGGCTAATGTCACTGATAATGGATTGTTTTCTCACTGCTACATTATCAGTTAAAATTTCAGTGCTGGTGAGCTTTTCATTATACAGAAAATAATTGACATGCACTTGAAATGTAGAAGATGTTATTTTTAAAAGGATGGAGACTTTTTATGTCTCTGAATTAATTGATTACCTCTCCTTGTACTCTTTGTCTTATTTTTTCCCGCCATAACAAAACAAACAACAGCAATAACAACTCTCCAGACAAGGTCTGGGAGATCACTCAAGGTCTCTCCTGTCATAGTTACTCAACCCAGTTGATTCTGGGTGCTAACTTTCATATTTCATGTATTTACTTTCTCTAGGCCATGATAAACCTGGGCAAAAAAACAGCTGTTTCCATCACCCCAGCAAGGGACGGTAACTACAGGTGAAACCTCCTTAGAACTTTAGGCAAATGTCTGATTTCAGAGAAGAGCATGAGGCTGAGTGCTGCTCCCATGGCACTATGCAAACTGCCTCTGCATTTCTTGAATTTCTCCTGCCTTGTTCAAAGAGGTTTCCCCTCAGCTTGCTGGCTTCTACAGACCATCTTTCCCCATGAGAGGAAGTCAAGGTCCCTGTCTCATGGTTGAGAGTCACAGTGCATGACCTGGCTGTAGGCCCATCCCACCTAATTTTACTCCTTTGACAGTGACATTTGCAATAAGAAACTAATGACTGTACAGTTCAGAGGGGCTACATGGGTCATCTACATGTAAGGTCTTTGTCATCTCTGCAGGTGTCTGGCCTCTCTCCATTAACTGCAGAGAGAATTTGCAGCAAATGGCCTTGAAATCTACATGGTTCTGTTACATTCCCACAGTTGGATAGAGTAAATCCTCAAAGGGGTGCCTAAATTTGAAGTGTTGCTATGCTCAGTATTGCAATTCCTAATTTTTTTTTTCCTTCAGGAACTTGTTATTTCAATGCTGAATTTCTGAGTTTCTGTAGAACCTGGGCTAATATCCAAGTGCAACTTCCTATGCCTAAACATCTAGTGCCATGTGAGATGCTGTAGTGTGTCCAGTATAAAGATGACAGACCCAGTGCAAGATGTGTCCTCCTGGAACAGCAGCAGAAGGCCATGAAAATTACCCTGTGGCACTTTTCTTTTTGCAGCTGAGTTAATCCCCTGTTAATATAAAGTGAATATAAATACGCAAGAAAGTGAGGGAGTTAGTTACCTTAAATCTTTGTGAGTCCAACTCTTAAACTTCTGATTTTATAGCTCACCTGTTATCCTTAACACCGTATAACAAATACAGTAGGCACATCTCACTGAGGGCTCCCAGCCCCTGCTGGTGCACAGTGGTCTCTGTTAGCCCAGCTCCACAGACTGAATGGTATGTTTGAACAGATGCAGGTCCTGGAAAGCTGTTGTCTATTAAAAATATGTATTAACAATTTCCTTGAYCTCCCTCTGTGATACCAAAGGTCATCAAAATATTTCTTTAGAACAAAAAATACTCATCCTTTTTGCAAAGAACATATTGACAGAAACACAACCCCATCAAACTATCCTGCTTCTTTTGCTATGAGCACCATCACATGTAAACCAGATGTTATGAATCCAGATAATCTACCAAGTCTGAAAAAGTCATAAACTATAAAACAACTGTTCTGTATTTGTAGCTAGAGATAGTGAGATGGATAGAAAGATCAGCTGAGTAGCAGTAAAGGGGAAGCCAAAGTGAATTACCAAGTATTCAGCATTCCCTCTTCTCAGTAGCCACAGCTGACTAACCTTTTGTTCAGGGTAAACTTTTAAAAACTCTTTTATACATGGACTGGGCGGGACAAGCAGTATAGACTAGATCAAAGCCTTAASTGATGATGACAGGATGAGAATCAAACACTCACAGGTGAATCAGATCAATGAACATATCCAGACAAAATAAACAAAGCCAGTATTCAGGACTYCAAATTATTTACTGCAGTCTTCACACTGCTCTACTGCATCAGCATACCTTCCTTGWGTAGATGCAAGCAGTAACAGTTCCCCAGGTAAATAAACCAACTTGTAAACAAAATTTTTAATTAACTGGTCTCATCCACGTCATGGATGCAAAAGCATCCAGTGAGAGTTAAGTGGGACTTCTTGGTGCAACTTCTGCACCATAAGGAGAGGGCTGTGCAGAGAGTGGGCAGCAGCTGGCCCTGGCTGCAGGATAGGTGCAGTTTGACTCCCAGTAGGTAGAAATTGCCAGAAGCACAACTGTGGGGCCACGCAATGTATGTCCAGCCAGAGAGGGTGCAGGGACAGAGATCCCTTGTATGGGGAGCTATTCCAGCCTCCCTTAGTCTGGATAACAGAGAGCTGACAGTATTGGCAAAGACACTTTAATGCTGATACAGTTTGTGCTTGTGCTAGGGGTTTTGCTGGTATATGTATGACACAGAAGAAATTGCAAATTTAACTAAATCTCTATGTTGGTCAAATATATGCTTGATCACATAAAGAGAGAAACATATGAAATAATGTTTAAATCAGTTAAACTAAATGTACAGGTGGAAGTGGCCAATTTTTTCTGTAGCTAATTTAATGCTTGCACTATGAGCTCAAGATTGGCAGATATGGAAGTTACAAAAAAAAGGAATTTTTTTYCTATTTCTTCCTTTCTCCTGAACATTTGCAAACTTCAAAGACTTCACTGAATTAATAATTAAAAAATATTTTTATAGTTTATTTATGTGTACTGAGTGAGGTGGATTAATATCATTAAAAGAGCTGATACATGCCAGTTACCCATTTTGACTTACAGRCTTTGACTCTGCACAAAAATTACATAAGATTATTTTTCTTTTTTTCTCTTTTTGGCTACATGGTCAAAAAGTTCATGTGAACTCTGAAGTAGTTAAAAACCATAATCACTGGCCTTACGTTATCTGTCATGGCAATAAAAATGTATGAAAATGATTCATATGGTGCAGGTGAGATCACCATAGTGCTTTTGAAATATGGACCTGTGTGTGTTTTATTCAGTATATGCTGGAGATTGCCTGATGCAAATTAATTTTATGGAAAATTAAGCAGATCGCCACAGCTGCACTTCATAACTGCCAGAGATTTCTGTAACTGGCAATTTTCCAGCAAGCCTGCTAAGAAAGAACAGAAAAGTTTACCACAAGCAGCTATGCTGAGGCAGACTCCAGGACTGAAACAAACTGGCTGTCATTTTACCATGTGGTTACTCATAAATGTATTGAATATTGGATTTTGAAAGTCAGATTGTTTATCACTCCAAAGAGACATGTTAGAATCCATTGTATCAAAATTCATTACTAGAATTAATTTTAGGCTATTCCATTGCCTAGAAGATTTGACATCTTTTGACTTTCATAATATTTATTCTAGCTCCCAAAAGACAATATCTTATGAATTACCTCATAGGTTTAAGGAAGGAGCAATTTGGAAGTATTACTTTGGCTAAATATTTAAGCCATTTGTGACTATAAGTTAAGCTTTTAATTTCAATGCTAAAAAGCTAATTCAGCAAACTATAATAATAGCCTTATTATTTATTGTTCTTATCATACTACTGGCAGAAAAATGAGGTGAGCAAACTTAGAGGATAGACTTGTCAGGGTACCAGAGGGAAGCTCTATAGAGACAGTCTCAGCTGAAGGCCCACCTCTAAAACCACAATTTAGAGGAAAGACTCCCCTGGATTATTGAGACCACAGGTCTTGGCTCTTTGGCAAGGGGATTTTTGCACTGCCTTAAATCAGGATGGCAGAGGTGAAGAGTATGGGCAGTGATGGAGATTGAAGTTTGCTAAATGTGGTTTTGACAGTTAATAGAACATTTCAGAATGGTTTTACATGCAGCAACAGASAGCACAAGCAGACCCTACATTTCCTTTGAAATTTCCCTACTAACCTTCGAAAAATGTTTCTCTTTTTTTTTTTTTCCAGACAGCTCTGGAATAAGCAAGAAGAATATTTGAGAAAGGAACATGAGTAAATTGTAAATTGTTCTGGTAATAGCTTGAGGTGATGTTTACTTTTTTTGTTTGATTCTACATTTTGTGGGGAGCATTGCCTACAGTTAGAAGCAAACTGCTTTGTGAACAGGCACAAGAAATTAGGCAGAGGAAAAACGTCTGCGTGCTTTCCTGGATACTAGACTTGCTTGTCCTAATCAATRTGATCAGATCATTTCCAGCTGCAAAGTACCATCTCCTGCTTAGTTAATTTCTTGTTTTGTAGCTGCAAAGATAGGAGGAACATGTCAAATTAAAAATTGCCTACCATTATTTCTTATTTTACTGCAAGAGAAAAAACCAAAAGCAGGCAAATGTGGTTAGTCCAGAAAACCACTCTGTCATTTCTTAATTTTCAACAGCTTAAATCAGGAATTTCTCATAACTTCATGTTCAACTGGTTTCCAAGTACAGCAGCCAACAAAGTTGGAAGYTGGAGGCTGATGAGCCCTGTATTGGCATGGCCAGTTTTTGTCTCTTGGGTCTGCAGGTATTTGGACAAGTCAGTCATGTGATGCACTGTAATGGGTGCCCTGGGCCCTGCTTGGGGAATATTGACATCCTGCCTTGTCCAACCCATCTAGTGGCCTCCAGACACCAGAGCCAAACAGATCTGAATCATGCAGCCCACAAAYGCATGGTGGCCACAGAACTGAGTTGGACACCTGCTCTTCAAAGCTATAAAATTAGCTCTGGACATTCTCCGCTTTTGTGTCCCTCCGCCATTGGAGGGTTAGGACCCAACAGGAGCAATACTCAGCTTAGGTAACTTCCTAAGACTGTATTTTGCTTTGAAGATCTGTCAAGAACCTTAGAGGAATGATGCAAAACACTCTGCTCATTGGTGAGAAAATGTCTGGATGGGAGGACTGGCTACATCCCAGGCAGAAAATGAGGTTGGTTCACCAGAGACAGTTCTGCTGACACCAGTCATATTCAGCTGGCCATGAATTTAGATCTTGAACTTAAAATAGCACAGAYATCATTGAGTGAGTCTTGCTTTATCTGAGCAGGTTTGTGAATTTCTTCTGTAAGTCAAATACTTGCTTAGTGTTCATTCATATAGCCCTGAAGCAGGTCACATACATGAAAAGCTGATCCTGGGTAATGCTGGCCAGGATTTGTCTATGGAATAATTCTTATCTGAGAAATAAGAACTTCAGAAACTGCAGGAAGTGATGACATTTATGGGTGAGACAGTGGACAAAAATGGATGAGAAAGGGAGAACATGCAGTCAGCTCACAAGTGACTCTGGGGACAAAGTGAAGATAACTCTAAAACAGGCCTAAGCTTCATGGTCTCTCTTTTGAGGTGGGAAAGAGCAGATGGGACACAGGAAGATTTTTTTCAACATTTTTTAAAATGCTTGGAGCACACTGCTGCTCTAGGCAGGAGTTAGATCCCAATATCCACATGAGGACTTTTCTGACAGAGCTGGAAGCTATTCTGGGGGCCTGTCTGAACTCTTGTGATTTCCACATCTCAATTCCTTTACAATATGAAATTAAACCAAGTCTTTATACTTTTTAATCCAACAAGTATTATTGTTTGCATCTGGTCCTTCCACCATCCATAAATACTTTCTGTATCTTCACTGGACACACCACTCTAATAAAGGCAGGGATCAGGATCTATGGCTGGCTTGGGCAGCCCCTGACCAAGTCTTGCTCTCCTCTCCCTTGGGCTTGTCAGGGAGAGGAGAGTAAATCAGAGCTGCAACTCTCTAAGCCAAGAGGTGTTTGCTGAGTAGCTGTATTGAACAGAGGGCAACAACGAGAGAAGAGATCAGATCTTCTGTCTTCTCCTTGCTATAGCAAAGTGGAGTCAAATATTCTGGTATAAAAATTGTAGAGAGAGTGGTTTTAGCTGAGAAAATGGCTAAAGCAGAGACCACAATCTCTGTAAATACAATGGCTAACTACATTGCAGCATCCAGCAGTCTCAGGCACCATGACCTTGAGGTAAATGCTAAAAAGCTTATTCCAAAATATCAAGAATACAGATCACAAGTTACTCATAGCAGGAGAATAGATATTCTACAAACCTTATTGATTTACAGAGTGTATCTCAAAGCTGTTAGCATTGCTGTACAGATCCTCATTGTTCACACAGAGGTGGACAGAGCAACCTGCTATTGAGATGAGGAATACCCGGATTGGGACTTTTATTTAAGCCATTTCCAATCACAGATCAAGAAGTGGCACTGAATGAAGAAGATAATTTTTTTCATAGGGATGAGTTCACAGGCTACTGGTGAGTGAGAAAGCAGCTTTCACTCTCCTTCTGTTAACAAGACATCCTAGCCAAACTTACAGGATTTAGGGCTAAAGGTCACAATGCTGCAGCTCCTTTTGCAATGCTATTTCCAGATTAGGCTATCATCTATTATTTTTTGACAAATTAAGCACTCAATTCTAAGCAGGTATTATCGCAAAGTTAAGGCAAGAATCTCTCGAGGCACTATTTTCTATGTAAAAAAACCCCAGGGATGCAAGTTATCATAGGGAGGCTTTCTGTTGAACCCAATTAGACAAAGAATCATGGAAAAAGCAGTCATAAAAAGGGCAAAGTTTACTAGTCCTGGATGTCTTGAGTATGTTTATTTGTCTGGCAGAGCTCTTGGTGATTCCACGATTAACATCTTGATTAATGAAAACATGCACTGGCCGCCAGTCCGCATTGATGATGGTTTTTGTTTGAAATCTGTGAGTGAGGAAGACATTTCCACGAACAGTCAGAAAATCCTCAATGATGGATTGTGGTGCAGGCAGGGCTTTTAGTGTGACACTGCAGAACAGGCTGTTCCCAGCCAGCAGACCTGGGGCGTTATGCCCTGGCTCTGCTCGTTCTGGAGGCAGCTCTGACAACAGCGGGAAGGGGCACCAGGGTGGCTGCCTCACACTCTGGCTGACTTGTTTCCTTGGATTTTTCATGTGCACATGTAACTCTGGCATCACCCCTTCCATGGCCTGTCCTATCCATGAGGTGAAAAAGACCCACCTCTCATCTTGTATACAAAGTGTTAAATAATGGCATTTGGACATCTTTTCCTTTTCCAACTTACTTTTCTGCAAAGTCAGAATAAGATTATACATATCTGTACAGGSTTTTATTTCTGGCAATGTGCTT
This sequence comes from Cardinalis cardinalis, assembly GCA_014549065.1. Taxonomy (NCBI): domain Eukaryota; kingdom Metazoa; phylum Chordata; class Aves; order Passeriformes; family Cardinalidae; genus Cardinalis; species Cardinalis cardinalis. The sequence continues at coordinate 1,887,569 of JACDOX010000058.1, read as the reverse complement.
GTTGCTGTTTATCTCCTCCAYGTACCTTTGGGTTTAATAACCTTACAGGCTTATATTATCACATGGATCTTTGTGAAAGGGACTGAAACTGAAATTGTAAGTTTATGAGTTTATAACTCAGAACCAGACTTGAACTGAGAAGGRGAAAAAGGTTTTCCTATAAAGACCTAATTTTATCTGTAGCAGTAATACAGTCTGTTAAGGACAGTAAAGTTAAGGGTCAGGAAAGCTGATCTCATGCTTGCTTTCCTACCCTTTCTCTGCTTTAGGACAGGCTGTGCTCATATTATTACTATTGTTCCTGGGAACAACTCCCAGCTTGCATGCAGGAGCTTTCTACATCCCTCCTTTCCTGTTGTCTTTTGCTCTAGCTTTAGCACCATGAAATTTCAGCCATGGACTCAGAGTTTCCTGGACTTTCTTTTTGAAACTTAGTATCTTCTATTTTTGTCCTAATTTTTTAAGAGTTGTGAACTTTCTCTTTTCAGAGACTCATCCTCTATTTTCTCTTGCCTTGCTATTAGACCAAGCTGAATTTTCACTCCTATTGTGTACTCCTACTGGGTTTTACTCGCATTGCTGCCCCTTCTCCAAATTTGCACACAACCCAAGATCTACTTTCTTTCCTGCCCAGCAATTAAAATCTTCACTTCACCCTGACTCTAAGCACTGTGTTTAGTATCAACATCCTCTTTGCTCATAGAAAGTATCATCAACCTGATATTCCTGCTCAGATGAGTTTTAAGACTTCCCTGTGAAATCACACAGAAAATTTCCTCCCATCCTCAGCTGCCCAGCTTCCTCAAGACCTCCAACACTGGCAGTCACATCCATCAGAGAAGACGGTGACATCTCCTTTCTCTTCTTACTGCCTTGTGGCAGATGGGTTCTCATGCCACCCTTAGGTGAAAATTGCTATCCACCTTCATATCTTAGTAGTCCTGGGGGGATATGGCAGAGTTTCAGAGCAGGGATAGTCCTTAGCTTTTCTTACTCTGACACTTGAGCCTGATGCTTCCTTGCTGTCAGGACATGGTATCTGTTCTTCAGCTTCACAGGTCTACAGTGTGGGTGAGAAGATGCCTGGAGCAAGTCCTGCCTCCAGAAACTCCTCCACAACTGCTCCTACCACAAGTCTCTTTTCCTTTTTGGCATGTCTCTGTTTTTCTAAATCATAGGGTTTCTCAGTTTGGAAAAATTATTATGGAGGCAGAAGAGAGCACAGTTCCATAAACCCTGGCTAGTGCAGGGAAAACAAACAGGGACTGATCAGACTGATCGTTCACAGTCTCTCAGAATATAAAATCTTTGGGGGCACCCAATAAAATTGTCAGGCACAACTAAAAATAGGCAAAAAAGAAAAACTTTTTGTGTGGCCTGTAGTTACACTGTGGCAAAATACATTAAATGAATAAATGCTAGAAGGGATTGACACATTGATGGAGGATGACTGCTTTGTTGACTATTAGATACTATGCCCTGGATGTAATTTCAGACTCAGGAAATCTCTACACAGTTGATTTTTAGAGGCTGGAAGGCAGTAAAAGGACTCTATGTACCCTAATTCTCATACTTTTRTTTCAGTATCTGCTAATAATCACTGTCAGAGACAGGATMCTTGGCTAGACAAGCTTTTGATTAGACTGGCTATGGTACTTCTTACATTTTTTTAACATACTGGGGCAGATTTGCCCAGAACTTGGAGTACAGAGTTTAYTCTGCTCTGCGTGCTGCACTTCTGTTCTTTTGCTGATAGCCAAGAATGACAAATTTAAAATAAGGCTTATGACAGCAGCAGCATGCATGGCACAGGCTGCATGGTAATGAGTTGGTTTTCCAATTTAAGCACTGGAACAACTTCAGTTACTGCCCACAAATGGGATCTGAACATCCAATGCCTTGATGGTGAGAGGGCCTGCAGTTGGGGTGGATCACAGCTTACTGAGCCCTGAAGCTCTCAGCCCTGCCYGATGCAGTGATTTCAATCCATAGTTTGAAATTCAAGCTACCCTGCCATAACCTCAAAGCCTGCCACAGACTGGGAAAAACAATTTCACATGATTCTTTGTCAGACTCAGCAGATAAGAACAAGGATGCTGGCAGCAAGTAATGATCAGTAAGCAATGTTGCACACCATTTCCACAGAGAGAACTGAAACACCCTGCTAAATCCACCTGATCCTTAGCATCTAGGCAGTATTATGTTGACGGTTGGACTCAACGATCTTAAAGAATTTTTCCAACCTAAATAATTCTTTCTAATAAAAACTCAGAGTAAGTTAAGTGAAATATTCCCCAGGCAAGTCCTTTTCAAACCCTGCTCTGAAATGTAGGATGTGAGGAATGATGATGTGTACAGAGTAAAGCCAAAGCAAATATTCCCTAATATTTGGAGAAATAAATGTTGATCAACATTTTCAGCAAATGCTGGTCTTTTTTGCTTTTGGCTTTTATATTGTTTTGTTTTCTTTATTGGCTCTTTTCAATACCCCAGGGGTCTGCTGGAAAGGACAGAAATATAAAAATCAGTCCTGCAAAATGCTGAGTCCTGGCTGGCCTGGCTGTTGTGGAAGTTGAAGATGCTCTGCACCCATGGGCAAGGTCCCTGCTGCTGTGCAGGATGATTCCTGTTAACAGGTGTGTGATTCTCTAAGCTACTGAGGCATACATYCAACTGTCATAGGTCCCATAAAGTAGTAGCATTTGGCAGAGCCTATTATTAATGATACTGTGTTTGCCAACAATGTGAAACAATAACGCTTGTGAGTTAACCAAATTCAAATCATATGAAGATTTTCCTGCATTCTGTCCAAAAAGTTCTTGTAACAGGCTGATTCATCCAATACCATTTCTATCCCAAGAGCAAGGGAAGATCATTTTCCCACTCTTTCACTGTGGGAAACAGATCCCAAATCAGCCCAGATTTAGTCCTCCTAGTGGCTGCAGACAGACACTACCTTGTACCTCAGAGAGCGTATCTAAGTTGCTTGTAGCTGTTGTCTAAAGAAGTGCCTGTTCTTTTGCTATAAGGTTGCTCATAGTGTGGAAATCCACCTAATCAAATAGAGTTGAAAACCAGGAAGAACTATTTTCCTTGCTGCCTCAGAGCCATCTGTCTGAGTTGCAGGTCCCTGTGGATTAATGTGTGAAATTCAAGACCTGGCACTGTGGTCTTTATTTATGGAGTTGCAAATACATGCAGARCAAGTGTTCTGAGCTTCCCTCTGTACATTAGAGCAAGATCTCAAAACATTTACAAACTAATCCATTAACTCTTACAGACCCTCTCAGAGCCTTTCCACCCCTCATGCCATAAACACGTTACAAGAATTTTCAGGAACTTTCAGGGCTATTTTGGGGTTTTTTCCCCTTTAGGAGGAAACTTTGGTATCATGAATGAGGCATCATCTTTTCTGTCATCTAGTTTACTTCCAGTGAGCAGGCAGAAGCAAATCTCTGCCTATCCTGTTGGCCAGACTACCTCCTGCAGCTGCTTCTCATGGCTCTGTGATCCCTGAAAACCTATACTCATACTCTGCTGCTTTCCTGTAGGGAAGCAAAGTTAATACACTGTTCACGATGATTGGCTCACTTGCCTTGGGCAGTGACTTCGGTTGTGCCCAAGTTTTGACTCAATAGAAGTTGCTTAATTGCCCCTTTTATGAAAATCAAAAGAGTGCTCAGGCCACCCAAAATCTGATATTATAAATATTACAGTTGCTTAGTGGTGCACAAAGGCGCAGGAAGAGGATGGTGTTCTGCTACAAAAGGTTCTTGCTGTAGATCAATGATAAAGGACAACAGACAGGTAAAGCAAATTCAGGAGAGGGAAGCTCAAAGTTAAAAGCATTATTTCARATCAGTGYTGTGATCAACCTCCATGTGTCAAATGCACTYCTTCATTTGAAACTAAAGTGAGGAMCAAGGAGGTTCCTKGGGTGGCTTKTGCCAGTGCTTAGTCCCATGCTTGTCTCCTCCTCCCCATGAATTGGACCAAAGCAGGAGGAACTGCAGGACTTTCTTTCCAGGCCTCCYCCAGCTCATCTCTGGATGTGCTGACCAGGCCCAAACTGAGGTGACAAAATTCAGTCAGTCTACAGCACCCTATAGACATGTGATGTTTTTGTGGAATATAATTTAAAGATATTTTTATTTTTTCTCGACAGATCTAGAGTTGAAGGCAGGGGTGCACACATGCACGTTGACAAGGTTATTTAAATCCTCCCACAGTCCTTTTTAGCACAGTTYGTGCACCCCTGCAGACGATTCTGGTGAGTCTGTTCTTTCCCATATCCTCACCCATTTCAGTGACAGCATCACTGCCACATCACTGTGCTTTCTGCCACTTCTCTTGTTCCTTGAGCGACTTCTGTGAGCTGTCCTGCAAAGCAGATACCTTCTCTTCATGCATACTTCTAAACTCKTTCAGTGAAGGCATCATTTCTCTGCCCAGATTGGGAATGAGCTCCACCTCTCTACTGGGAAAATGGGGAAAACTGGGAATAAGAGATGGCCATCACCTAGTTATCACATTAGCACTACAAAGATCACATTTCAAAAGTAGCCAACAATGCTGTATAAGCTGAGAGCAACTAACAAGGAGTTAGAACACCTGCCCAGTTAAGAACTGTGCCTCTGAGGGCCCATGAACTGTAAGTTYATTTGCATGCTGTGTCCTGTTCATCTATCTTGCTATCTTTCCAGAGACAGTGTGTATTCCTGCAGTGCCTCCCCTCCTCTTCCCTTTCCTTCCCTTTCCTTTCCTCTTCCCTTTCCTCTTTCCTACTCTCATCATTTTCCTCTTCCTTTTTATCTTCTCTTTCTTTTTCCACAATGTACACAAGCACCCAAAGTGTCAACATGTTAGAAGTAAAAAAGAAAAAAAATACACTGAAATGACTAATGGGACTTAGACATATGTGGTAATGGACGTCACACCCAGAGTGACCTCCATATGCTTCTTTTCCCTCTGTTTCCCTCTCTGGAAAATATGATTTAAGTTTTTATCAAATGCATAGTTAACATCTTCTAGTTTCTAGGAAAAGTTTAATTTGAAATTGGATCTGCTACAACATTACTCAGTTCCTGAATATTGCTATTTTTTCCACAGACTACCTGTGATGTCCATGTWGAAATTATACTTTAGAGATGAAAATCCAGATTATACACTTTCTAAGTATTGAATTTTAAAACAGCTTTTCAGGCTGATTGTTGTAGGGCTAAGTACTACAGTATTCAATGCAAGTTTTACATACTTGCTAATTAAATCCACTTGTATTAGATGCATTATAGACATACAATATGGCAGTATGATTTATTAACTTCCTCCTTCAAAGTATTCCAACATGCAATAAGGTTCTTAGGTATTTTGGAGTAATTTTTTACCTCATAAATCTCATTAGCACAAACTTATTTCCCTGTGAAGTAAAAATATATATTTTTTGTGAGGAAAAACACTGCTCTAACTGCTTCTGGATACAGAATGAGATCTCATAGAAAAGGTACTTCTTCTAGGGAAGTTAATTATTTAACTGAAACAGATGGGGGTAGAAAATAGAAAAAGATTTCTGAAATTGCAAATGTATCCACAAAGTAGAGCAACAGAGCTGGTGATGGGTCTGAAGCACAAGTCCTGTGCAGAGCAGCTGAGGGAGCTGGGGGAGCTCAGCCTGGAGAAGAGGAGGCTCCAGGAGCATCTTATCACTCTCAAGCACTCCCTGAAAGGAGGTTGTAGCTGAGTGGRGGTCTGGCTCTTCTGCCAGGTCACAGTGATAAGACAGGAAGGAACAGCCTCAAGTTGCACCACAGGAGGTTTAGATTGGCTCTTAGGAAAAGATTGTTCATGGAAAGGGTTATCAAACTCTGGAACAGGCTGCCCAGGGAAGTGGTGGAGTCACCATCCTTGGAGGTATTTAAAAGATGTGCACTTGTGGCACTTAGGGACATGGTTTAGTGCTTGGATTAGTCAGTGCAGGGTTAAGGGCTGGACTTGACGATATTAAGGGACTTTTCCGATCTAAACAATTCTATGATTTTACAAAACTAACTTTCAAAATGAGCTGAGCTAACAAAAAGTCTTCATACAACTGTAGTTTGGTGAGTTTTAAAAGACTAATTGGCTTTTACATAATTCTTCCATTGATTAAAAAGCGATGTAGATCAGAAACATCAGTTTTTATAGAATCTTCCCTAGTGCCCATCATTGTTCCCTTAGCTTCATGACCATACAGATATTTTAATGTCTTTCTCACTCTGTTAGAGAAATGGGCAGGTTGAAACACTCTTCCACCTCTACATACAACATCAAAAGTATATTCAATTTACTTTAGAAAGCACCAGAGACATAATTTATATTAGTATGCCAAATTTTCATAACTAATCTCTTTCCATTGTAGTGGAAGGAAATTCATTTGCAAGTACAATTAGTGATTTAGAAGCCATCAGTGAAGTCCTTATGATGAAAAACAATTTGTGGTTACACATTTTTGCTTTCTCTTGTATATAAAAAGAATTCATTTCGGTCCCTCATATGGAAGAATGGAATTAAGTCACTGCACTCTTTAAGATGTTCTAGTGTACCTGTTGTTTTAATAAATTTTGAATAAATAAGGAAAGAATTTATACATATCTGAGTTTAACAACAAGAAAATGTAGGTTATATGGTTCTGCTTTAAAGATGAGAAAATGTTGGGTTACATGGCTCTGTTATTTCACTTTTGTTCTTAGAGMTCATGAGAAAATTTATTTCCAAGAATTTGATTTTAATTTTTTAACTGAAATTCTAGCAAGTGTCCTGCAAACTGAGAAAGACTCCCGTCTGTAATGAAGGGTGTCGCTCAGCAGCTGAGACAACAAGAGGACAGTAGTTATGTGTTGGGGGTAACTTCCCTCCCCAGGGTTCTAGCCTAAAAATATTAGCATTCTCTGAGATCTTCACTGTGCTGTGTAGCCTGAAGTCTGTGACTCCTAGACACAAGGACAACATCACCCGTTTGTGGCTTACTCCATACCTGCCCCTTTGACTCGGTGTTTTTCAGCCACACATTTCAGTTCTGACATACTTAGAGGAGGATGTTCCCTCCCAGCGCTCCTGAGGGAGCTTGTGGATCTGAGCTGGAACTGCCTCTGGCTGAGGAGGAGTAAAGCCTTGAGCTTCAGCTTCCTGGGTAAATGCTGTAAACCTCTAAACTGTCAGATAAAAGCAACAGTTCTACTTCCCTTCCAGATGCAGGATTCATCCAAGGCTGGCTGTGCTTTGTGCAGAAGTGAGTACACATCCAACTTTTCCAGGAAACACTGGCTGGACCAGACCTCTGGGGATATGAGTGGGACTGGCCAGTTTGCAAATCTCAAAGGACTGCAGTCATAAGAAAGGTACCAAAATGTTCAGCTCTGCAGGGATAGCAGCAAACCAGGCTGTCCAGCACTGGAAGTACCCAGTGAACTTCGCAGGGGAAATGATCACTTGTTGTAGCTCTTTTTATCTCCTGCAAGGCTAGGCAAGTTTTTGTGGATTGTAGCTTTAGACTTAAACATTTCAATTCTGCCTCCTGCTCCCTGAAAGCATCTGTTGGTGTGGTCCCCTACATGTAAGCATGCAGGCATCTGCATGCAGGCACTGCCTTTACATGAAGCTTCCCAAAACCGAAGCAAAAGAGCCTGGATCTATTGAAAAMATTATTTCAATGCATTGGTTATTCCGTGGGAATTTTCTAAGCAAGACATTTGTAAATGTAAACATATTATTGGCCAATTAATGGAGTCAAAKGTTTTAGCAGCTCTATGAAAACCATCATGTGGCTAATTCAAGTCTTTGGGAATTAGCAAGCTGACTTATGCCAGAGTCTGCACAGAAATGGAGCTCTGTAAAACAGGACGAGGCAGGACAGAGATTTATGCAAAAGTGGGGCTAATTCCAAAATTACTTATTAAAAAAATGGCTATTTTCTTTGTTCCAAAACAATACTAACTAAAAAGTCCTCTCTATCTGTATGTCATACTGAAAAGAATACACTAACACAAAAAATTTAAATGGAGATTTTTATTTTATTTTAAAAGCTCCAAATTTTTAGGSGAAGTGATAAACCCCTCCTTTCTTCTGTGGGAAGTGATAAGTCCCTCCTTTCTTCTGTGGATCAAATGAGGAAAAAATCCATGTTGTTTCCAGTGTGATCTGACTTTTCCCTTATAAGTAACATCAAAATCAGCAGTTCCATTTAAAGCCATGTGTTTGTTTCTTATTTTTCAAAGCAGTTTCTTTTGTGGGAAGGAAAGGTAATGAGTTACACTACATTTTTCTGAAGCAATACTCGAACTATGCATGCATTTACTAGCATCTGTGCACTTTGGCATGCTGCTGCTTCAGTGTGGATTTGGGGTCTTGACTAATGGAATCACCTTTTTTTCATTTGCAAAAGCACACTGATTGCTGATGTGGACTGCATGCCTCAGGGAACGACTGAAACCAAGAGAATGGCCCAGTGATTATGGAACATGCTTGAGGAAAGGTTCATTCTCTTGCACAAGGGTGCAGCAGTTCCAGAGCAGGACAAAAATCTCTGGCAGTTGCTCTTTTCTCACATGGTTTTATCCTTCAGGGTCATAAAGGTTTTTTTTGTTTTTTTTTTTTAAAAATAAAAGCAAATCCAAGTGGTTAAACAGTATATATAGAAAAACTCTTTAGCTTAAGGTATGATGCAGCCTTTTGATCATAAGGACATAATTCCTTCAAAGCCTGTTGTTCCTTTTAATTATATAATATTTACTCTTCTAATTCATTGTAGTTCCACAGAGAGCAGGAGAAAATCTTTTGTCCCCAAGTTTCTGTTACCCTCCTTTCTTTGCATTTCTGGGAAAGAAGCCTAATGTAAGAAAGCTACAGAACTGTGATACATTGAATGTCTCCAGTGTGACTTWGATCTTTTTGGCCTATGTCTAACTTAGACCCTGCAATTCTAGACACCGAGATAATTTCAGGATACCTTAGCTCTTGGAACAGTATAGTAGAAAACAAACTCACATGGATGGTGTTACTCAGATTTCAGAAAAGGAGATCAGATGGCTTAGATTCTAATGGTATTGTAAATTCCCTAAAGCATGGAAAGCCTGGATTACTGCCTRTAGTTTGAAAAGGTGAACTAAGAAGAATTAGTTGGAAATTGAGCATATYAAGAGAATAAAACGGAATGAATAACAAGGCTCCCAGTACTTTTCCAAAAATCAAGCACATCTACACCATTAGCAATTTTGGGTAGCTCCACTGGTTTAGCTGTAATAACCTGGGCTTCTCTTATATAGCTGAGAACAGAGTATGACTGTTAGTTTTAGAGGAAAAATTCTCCATGCAGATGGCATTCGGCTTGATCTTTCTATGAAMTGCCAATCTCATTCTTAGCTAGCTGTATTTCTTCTGGAAAACTTCATCTGTGTCTGACAYGAACAGACAATGTGCCTCAAGAACATTGTAATGTTATCAGTTCCCTCATGTTATCAATACCATGAACATTGAACCCTAAGGACAAAGCTGATTTGACAAAACCTTTGCTGGCATCCGGGTTCATGATATGGCTTTTTGAGTTTGATTCCTGGACTCTGCTCAAGAAGGGAGATTTTCATGTTTTACTTCCATGGCTCTTTCTACTGTCTTGGAGATAAGGGCAAAAGGAAATGCTGTGAAGGGAGTACAGCAGACTACTGAATGGGGGAGCAGAGCAAGGAAAATATAAATTTATTGTATCATCTGTAAAAATTGTTTATGGAAGTCAAAAGTCACATTGCTTGTGACTAACTCACATCCTTGGCCCTATATTGGCCTAAGAGCATTGCTGATGAATCAGCCTGATCTCTGCAAATCTTTCATGTATGCTTCTGGAGAAAAGGACATGCTTTCTATCTCTGACCATATGTTAAACCTTCTTCTTCTCTCCTTATTGGATTTATACTAACAGAGAAAAGGAAGGAGGTTTTGGAATAATCCCAGCAGTGTACAGAGACAAATGATTAATGTTTCCTCTCCTGGAAGTTTGATAATTAATRTAACCTCAGACATCCTGAAGGAAGATATTGCATGTGTGGACCATACTTCTCATAACCCCCTAAATATGAAACTTTGAAATTGGTTAAATACAGTCAGCTCTGCAGCTAGAAATTCTGTAAGGTAATGTCTTCATAACAGGAATCTGAAATGTTTGGATTAAATGGGGATCAACTGCATCTCGAAAATTAAAAGTAACTAAGAGAAGATAAGATGAAGCAAGAAACAAACAGAATTTATCAATCTCACAAGGAAAACATATAAACATCATAATGCTGATTTATTGTCTCTTATTATGTATATTTAAACTAAATCTTCTCTAGAAACTACCAACATTAGTTAGATAATGCCAGAGACAAGTAAATTTATCCAGAATGCTCTTCAACGTATTCACTTCCTGATGCACCCTGTTTCCATATAGAACACCCCACAAAATGCCTTAGAGACTATCCTCAGGTTATAAGGTTTGCCMACGCAAAATAGGGCTCCTACAGCCCATGGTTGGGTATTCCCACCACTTCTTTATGGCCTGTGGCCATGTTTTGCATGGATGCATCAATTGCATGTGACATTGTGCTGAATGCTAGGGAGGGCATCCAAGATTGTAATTTCAGGGGATGCTGATTCTTACTATGTGTGGAGAGGGAGTTTCCTTCTTGTTGAAGGCTGCATGGTCTTTTTGAGCAAAGAAAGAAGCAACAGCATGAGTTTCTACAGCAACTATGCCTGGACAACACTTCAACCTTGTTAACACTTCATGAGAGAGTATTGCCATTTCTCTGGCACTCTGACACTCATCCCAGAATTTGGGTTAATAAAAAAAAAACCAGCATTTTGTCACAATTTTGTTGGGGTTTTTTTTGCTAGCATGCAGTGATACAAGAAAACAGCAGCAGGTTCCTCATATTGTGTGGCATTGGCATGCCAATGCATGGGCATTTTGTTGGATACTGGAGAAAGTGATTGGCTTGCATCTGAYTCAGTGTTTTGCTGCATAACACAAAAGTCTCTCCATTCATTTATCCTTATTCATGTTGCCTATGAACTTGGCTGCCACACATTTTTACATCAAATTATGCTCTTAAGTGCTAATATGCTCTTTTAAAACACTCAAGGAACTAATATTCAAAGAACTTGCATCTCTATCCAAAGTTAAACTAGTGTTTAATGGCTCTCTATTTAGAGAGTAATTATATTATCAGAGATGTAGGCCACATCCAGATCATCCACATAAATGCTGTCATTCTTCAAAAGTTAAAAGACCATTTCAGACTATGGAGATTTCCAGTCTGTCTGACCCTGGTTCCTTCAGCAGTAAAGTAGGAACAACAGGTGATTCAGTGCTATCTGCAGTAATGTGGTCTGGATGTGTAAATTGAAGCACAGATGAGTCTAATTCTGTCTAAGTGGACAGGAGTTAGTCTTCATTTCTCAATCTGCCATTGTCATAAAGTCCTACCTGGGACAGGAAACAAAAAAGCAGCTTATGTCTTAAAAATTCATCTTGCCATGAATTAATGGTGCAGAAATGTGAAACAAGCAAGGATAAATAATTTTCTTCCTGACTGCAAAACTAATATAATCTTAAATTTAACTCTGGTGAAATCAAGACATAAATGTATACTCAGAAACTGAAATAAAGACCCAAAAATACGTCTAAGATTAGAAAATCTCCACACTCACCTCTAAAAAGACAACAACACATTTTTCAAAGCATGTTTTACCAACGTAGCTAAATTGCAGAGCAATTTCTCACCATTTATCRCCCTGATCCATCTGGATGGCTGCAATACTGAAGGAAGCGGGACTACTCTGCAAGTTCGGAAGAAACCAAAACAATACAAGGAAAAGCTTTTGACACCCTGCCACAAATCCCCAGCTCTGATGCAGCCCCAAAAATTACCATGTTCTATCTTAACGTTTTATAAATATAATTTTCTAAGAAGGAGTCCTCCCCATGGCTGCCCCTCAGTTCTACAAGTTATTTAAATACAAACTCAGGCACATGGTTTCCACAGGAAGGGYTGCATTGCAGACTGCTGGGAACCAAAGGAGAAATCTGATTTTAGATTAAGTTGAAGACATTGGCACTACTGAAACAGCAGATTCCAGACAGACTTCCTGACTATTTTAGTGACCCTGCTCCCTCCCTTGTCCCAGCTTCCCCTCCCCACATCACCCACAGTTTTTGTGCTTTAGTTCCCACTCAGGACCTTTCCCAGCATGAAGCAACTGGCTTGCTAGCTACAGAGGGCTTGCTCCAGGCTCTGCTTACCACTGACAGTAGGAGTCAGTACTTTCCTTGCTGCCAGATGTCCCCCAGACCTGTATCAGACAGCTTTTCCAGTCTGAAATCCCTCAGCACCATCCACAAACACATTCCGCCCATCCCAGTGCTGCAACCCCAACCCCTGGGGTTGTGCAGAAAAGCTGCTCCGGGAATTATGATGCAAATTACTGGGTACAATTCGTGCTGCAAAATGCACATATGCATAAATGTGTTTTACTGCCCACAGTGAAAACAATGGCTTACACAGATTAGGTCTTGCCCTGGGGCACACCAGGATCCTAGTGGAAAAAACTCTACCTGTGTCCATGAGAAAGTAGGCATCTATTTTTGAATGGATGAGAGGATCCCAGAAGATACATAACTCTATCTTCTGACTACTGAACAAGGATAGAGTGAAACTTAATTTTAACTAATTTTGGTAAGCTGAGAAAACACCTACACCCAAGATTTGTTCTTTGAATTACTTTTTAAGCAAAGACTGAGGTAGAAGTAACATTTTTCTACATGAGAGGTGATATTAAAATAATATTAGCTAACCATGCAGTGATCTAATATTTTATGTGTGTGTAATTGAAAAAAAGTTTAAAATACCTGTAATTTGCAGATGTAGTGGTCTCAGTATAAAAATATCTTGGGACCTGAGAGCTTGTTTACTCTTTCATCTCTCTCAAATGTCTTGGTATAAAATAARTAGAAGATAAAATACTAGCTAGTGCCACAATCCTATGCCTAGCTGCTAAACAAATGTAGTGGTGTTATCAACAGGGAAGGAATTAAAATTGTCTGTGTGGTGGGGTTTTTTGAGGTTTGCTTTGGGATACATTCGTAAGCAACATGGCAAGCTTGAATGCCAGCTGGCAGAATGGATCCAATGCATTCACCTTCACCTCAGGAGGGGTAGTTTGCTCTCCACAATTTCAACCTCTTACTGTCAGAGGTGTTAAAAAAAAAAAGAGTTCAAAAATGCCTTCAGAAATGAGGGGGCTGAGATGGGAAATGCAATTGTCAGATTCTCAGCACACCAGGATAAATAATCTGATGACATCATAAAAACCGTGACAAAATCCATTTACAGTGGTGTGCCCACAAATTTTCATTCAGTCTTCCTGTAAGTTCAGGTAGGCAAACATTGGCATGTTATTTTAGGAGAGAAGGTTTAAAAATACTGACAGGCAGCTGTTAGAAAAGGCTGTTGCTTTCCTGGGCCAGGAGACACACTCATTTCAGCCAAAGGCTCGGACAGCACAAGGGCTTTATTGTATCTGTGCATCATACCACACTGCTTATAAATAGTCAGATTATTCATGAGCAAAAACTTTTATTTAATTTTAAGAGTGAAGACTTACATATCTTTAGCTGGAAATGCAGTTGGTAGCAGTTAAAATTTCTTTTTCTTAACTAAGTGTTAAAACTGTTGGTGTTCTGGAGAGGAGCAAGATGACAGAACAGCCTGTTTGTCTCTGGTGTTTACTCACTCAGGACAGGGAAGGGTCTAAAGAAACATCTGGTGTTGGCTTTTTTTTTCCACTAAGGAAAAAAAACAAAGCTAGTAAGTTTTTTAGATAGAAAAGTAAGTTCATGAGTCATGAAACTTCGGTTAGAAATCACAGAAAGTCAGAGACAGTGAAAACCAGCTATATTTGTTTTTACATAATCCATAAAGGAGAATGGGGCTTTCTTACTCATGTTTGTTTAGTTTTTGATTTTTGGTTTATGGTTTTTTGTTTTTTGGTTTGTTTGTTTTAAAATTCTGAATGTGTCTTGATTTACATTTCCAGCTGGGAAGAAGGTTGTGAGAAATTTAGGTGCAGAGGCCAGAGGGGCGAGAAGGGCAGGAGCTAGGCTGGCCCAGCTAGGAGTTTACAGAGAGTGGAGAGTAATGAGGCAGCAGGAAAATTTCTTCCCCTCTGGCCTCCCTTTCCACTTTCTCTTTTTTTTTTTTCCACTTTGAAATGGGACAACAATTTCAGAAAGGAAAAAGGGTGCTTTCTTTCCTCTCCTTCTGACGCCTTCCCTCTCTTCTCATCCAGTCTTCCCACAGGTTTCCTGCATCCCAGTGGGAACTGCAAGAGAGCAGCATTGAAGTCCCAGGGCAAAGGCCCCTTGTAACTTGCAGTTGGACATGAAAAGCAAGGGAGGACTAGCCCAAAACCTGTCACTGCACCCTGTGCTTGGGACACCCATGACCATCCATTAAGGCCTCAGGCTGGTGTGGTGGGAAACTCCTTAAAACAATTTCCCCGTGCAAATTTTCATGGGGAGAATGGAGAGGTTGATATGAAAAATCACCTTATGTTAAAATTTTCTCCCTCTAAATAGACAAATGGCCTTGCTAGGAAATCCTGTAATCTAAGTACGAGCTTAGCACCATCCATCAAAGAGAGGATGTGAGCAGTGCTTGTAAAAAGTTAATAATCTCCATGGTGGGACAGGGCAGTGTGAAAGGAAAGTGCTGAGCAATGGCCAGGAGGATCCTTTCATCTCCCAGTGAGCTCAGTGACTGGAAATGTGAAGTTCACTTCAGTTAATAGCAGTTTTTTAAATGTCTTTTAAAATTACTCTGGAGAAACAAACAGAAAGACTCAAACTCAGTTTTTCTGACTTGTAGGTTTTGGGCAGCTTCATAGGTCTCAAATTCATATGAAAAAAAATGAAGTGCAATTTTTAAGCAAACAGTAACCAACCAGGGTAAATGTCCATCTTTTCTTGACATGAACAATTGCCCAAAATTACAATGTTAGTGCACATCTCAGTAACCCGGGAGGAAAAGCATAACCCCTATGTATTTTTTTCCGTGTATTTAATCCTCTTCATTGTTGACAAAAACCTCTAAGTCCTTACATGCAGTTCAGATCTTCCGAATTCTTGATAACAGCATCCCTTTAAAAAACTGACTACAAATGCCTACGTGCACAATTGCATCTCGACCATACACAAATGGACCTAATTTATTTTGGTGCCAAACAATGCTGTGAAATACTTTGACTTAATTTTAAAGAAAAGCAAACAATGACCAGTGCTTGTGATGACACAAGCTGTGTCATAAAATGCACCCAACAAACCATTTACATTGCAAAAAGTTGCCCCAACTGTTGTTTATATTGGAAGTAAGATTAGCACATTCATATCCTCTGGCAAGCAGATAACTATCAGCAGAAATCACTTGCTACTCAGCAGCAGCAGTGAAGAAGAGGACATTCTCAAAGTTGAGACATGCAGAAGTATTTATATTGTTTTAAAAGGACAGCTTAAGTCCATTTCAGTTTGCTGGAAAAAGTGTTGGTAAAAATGTAATAAAATATACTAATTTATGTGAGTACTGTGTAGAATRCAATCCAAAACTCATTATGAGTTAAACTGGTGTAAATCAGCATAAATCTGCCAATTAAGGCTGATTTWTTCCAACTAAGATAGTAGATTTTGATACGTTGTATTTAATGTTTCTTTACACTTCTTGATGAAAAAATGTCTGAGGTTGGAGAAATAGCCCCAGTACACCTGATAGACAGGCTGTTCCCAAAGGCTTTCCAAAATATTTCTCCTCTCAGGTCTTTTGCTCTACTTCACCTGCTCAAGATAAGACTTGCTACTGAGCCCAGGCTAGAAGGAGCATGTCCCAGGCCATGCTGGCAAATAAGGAGATATTTTGGTTTCATGTATTGGTGCTTAAATTTTAAAGAACACCTCGTGCTTTTAACAAAACTAATACAGGCASCAGTGGTGTCTTTTTATTCTCCTTTTCTTTCTAGAGGAACTATTTGAGGCTGGGATGGGTTGATTGATCTGTCAAGCCACCTGGCACTATAAACACTTACTTATGATTAAAGGCTACRATTAATAATCCAAGTGGGTTTCATCAGTTGTATGTTTCCTAGTACAATACATCAGAACAAAAAAATAAAAGGCTCTTTACCTAAAACCCTAATTCATAGAATGTCCCAGCCCTAAATCACATATTATGAATGATCTTTTGAATGTGTTACAGTGTTGCTCATGTGTAAATTTGCAGCTGGGACAGAATATGAGTGGATTTAGCATGTCAATTTACAAAAACATAAATCCGATTTTTGTAGTGCAGTTTGATTTTTTTATTTCCAAGAATAAAAATATAGGTATTAAAAAGAGTTATTTTATAAATAACAGTGGCCACTGTTTGTTTAGAGTTTTCATTTCTGAAATTCTTTTGTGGACAGAGTTTGGTAAAGAAGAAAAAGTAATTTCATAAATTCTTATTTCTTTAAAGTGGAARGTGGAGGATACATGCAGGGGAAGGATGGCACAAAAGAAGAAGTAAAGGGAGTCACAAACCAATGACCCATGGCGGCTTCCTGTTGAAGTTCTACACTGAAYGGATTTTAATGCCCATTTAGAAACTGAGGAAATCTGGAAATGTCTTCGGATTTCACAATTGGCTTCTGTTTGGTCCYGGGACCAGCTGAGTCCCCACATTGAAACGCTTTCAATCTTCCAGGATCCCACTCAGGCCCTCAGGCYCGAGGTTGTCCCTCACAAAATGGAAACATTCATTCAGCACAAGTGCCCCAATTCCAGGCCGAGCTGTCACTGAACGCTGCCCGCCAGGCCGGTTCCCAGAGCAGGACAGAGCCCTCGGGGAGGTGTCGCTGTCAGAGTCAGATGTCGGGATCATCCATGACCCTGCGAACACCAGCCCAGGAGCCGGGATCATCCATGACCCTG
>JACDOX010000058.1:1839725-1870449 GCA_014549065.1 Cardinalis cardinalis | reverse complement strand
GGGATCATCCATGGCCCCGGGAACGCCAGCCCAGGAGCCGGGATCATCCATGGCCCCGGGAACGCCAGCCCAGGAGCCGGGATCATCCATGACCCTGCGAACACCAGCTCAGAAGCCGGGATCATCCATGGCCCCGGGAACGCCAGCCCAGGAGCTGGGATCATCCATGGCCCCGGGAACACCGGCCCAGGAGCCGGGATCATCCATGGCCCCGGGAACGCCAGCCCAGGAGCCGCAACCCGCTCGGGCTCCGGGAGCTCAGCCACATCAAAGCCAGACGTGCCGCGGCCTCTGAGCGCAGAGCAGTGGCCGCTGCTCTTCAAGTTGCCACTTTCCCTTCTCTGGGAAGGGCAGGGAGTGCTGGGGATGTGTTTGAAATCTGGGGAAAATCTGGGATCGTTCAAGCTGAGGAACAAAAGAGAAGGGCTCTGACTTAGTGAGGCTCAATGTAGATTTTGCTCAAATGGGTTGGAAATCAGAATATGTGGGGCATTGCTGCTTCCCTTTGCTTTTGCACTGGCACAGGGCAAATTCACTTCAACCTCTCTTCCACAGTGTAGTAGACAAGGAAGAGTAGATTCATCTCAGAGCAAAAAAAGCTGTTTCAGGGTTCCAGGCCTTGTACCTCAGGATGTGTGGTTTTTTCTAAGGCTGTATCTCTTTCCCACTCCTTGAATTCAGACAATTTGGGAGTGAAAACAACTTCCTGAGCTTTTTTTCTCTCCTGTTTTCAAAACCTAAGCAAAAGTTTGTCAGGTGTGTGGAAAAACCACGAGTTTTACTAAAGCATCTGTGTGGTGAGAGGGGCAATGGACAGACCTGGAGCTGTCAGGGGAGAGAGAGCACAGATGGGAAAGACTGGAAACCACTGGGATGGATGAGACAGGGCATGACCAGAAAAAAATGAAATTTGTGGATTTTAGTTCAAGTTTTGAAAGCTGTTGATGTTCAGTTCATGATTGAATTATATCTGGAAAAGTGATACATTTCCTTCCTCTTCAATTYGAATATATATACAAACTCTATACAAAAGATATTTATCTATCTATCTATATATATATATCTATCTAAATATATCTATATCTAAATACATATATCAATATAAAGATACAGAGATATATAGATATATCTAAATATCACCAGGGAAGGAGATATATGAAAATGTTTCACTGCTACTGAGTGAGTAAACAACCAAAGACGCACCTGTGTCTAGGAGACTGTTCTGGCAAGGTGTGAAAAGAGTAAAAAGTGAAGAAGAAATGGGAAAGAATTAAAAAARAGAGGGGAAATACAGTTCAGAGCATTAAAATGGATTTTGCATTTGATTTACATGGCAGACATGATTCATTTTAAGCTATGTTGTTGTACAGTCTTTAAATATATTTGTCAGCCCATTATATCTGTAGGCAGCATTATAAGAGCAGCTACAGCATTGAATAGGCTGKAAGTATAACCTGCTTAATACTTTTGCTACTGCACGGCTGAGTGCAGCCCTTGGGGAGCTGAACACTCAGCCTGGATCACGTCATAGGAAACTGTGACATCCACTGCTGGATGTTCCTGCCTGTATTTCTCTCTGCTGGAGTTCCCTAGGATTCCCCATCTCTCCTTTTCTTCACCTTTGCCGTGCTTTTTGAGTGCTCCCAAGTCAACCTTAAAAAAACTCCTCTGGGACAGGCAACTTAAGATGGGTTTGCCTCGCTCTGCAGTGGCTAAAATGTGCCCAGGACATAATTGCTCTGTAAGCAGGCAACACAAGAAKGGTACATGTGCTCAGTCCAGGTTTTTGATCTGGAACATACTGTAAAAAGGACATAATGTGATGACATTTATCAGCATTGGCCATCTAGTTAACAACCCTTCCAAATGAACAGGCAAATAACACCTCAAGCCTATTGTTTTAAAGTGAAGTTGAAACAAACCTATAAACCCATCCCACTTGCTCTGGGTCTTTGCTTCAAGATAACCCTAGCTGGGAGATTTTTGCTAAAATCTAATTATCTAAGYGACAAGTTAGCCCCCCACAATACTTGCAGATGGCTAACATGGTGCTGTCCTGTGAAAAGGTCTTGCCCATTTTTCCAGTTGTGAAAGCRCAGTGGATTAAATTGCATAAAGTTCCACAGTGAATTAAATTGCATAAGGAACCAAGTGGTATTTAGCCCTTCTCCTTAGGTTCTGATATCAAAAAGCCACCAGTGGATATCATTGCTGAAAGACATCAAGGAGTACTCCAATTGAATGTCCATGAGAACAAAATTGATCAACAAGGGTTTCTGAGTAGGCCAAGGGGTAAGGAAGGTGGTGCTATGTTATGCATATGTTATGCATGTTGGGATTTCTGGCTGTACCTGTTGTTGCTGTTAGTCTATGGGACTGTCGTTCCCACAAATTTCACACATATTAAGCTTGATTAAAAACAACCAAAGGAGTATTTAATGCTCAAAGAATCCTTTCATTATGGAGAACACTGAGATGCTTGTTACATTTACACTTAATGAAGTGCATAAAAGACAGTTGGTGAAATATGCTCCACTCTGGCATGTAGCTCAGCTAACAGAATTTTGGGGGGGTTGAAACCTGGTCTCAACCCCAAATCTAAAAAAAAGCAACATTTCTGAAGGCACCAGTYGTACCTTGACAAAAGTATGAGAGGACCAAATGGGCTACAAATAGCCAAGTAGGTAAAAAAAGCCTGTGTAGAAATTYTGTATACCATGGCAAAAATTCTGTCAACTGTCTGATCTCTTCCAGCAGAGAAGTGGAAGTTTCCACCCTGAACTCAAATGTTGTTACAAGGAGGTAAAAGAGCAAATGAAGGAATGAATTGCTCATAGTAAGGCACTCACTAGAAAATAGTAAACAGATAAGAGAAATATCACAGAGCAGTACATGCTGCATATACCAACAAGTGGCAGCAGAAGGATAATTAGCACTTCAAAGAATTTGTATTAAGACAAGTAAAATAAAATATAATAGTCTTTCCTCAGGCAAAATGCACATTGAATTTAGACCTGTAGATGCAGGCAGAGATCACTGCCTCCACCACTATATGTATGGGCTTAGTACCTCACAAGACTGGACCCGTAGCTATGCAACACTGGACCAGAAACGTGTAGCAGTTTTACATGGAGCTACACTGGGAAAAGCCTGCTTCTGAACTGAATACCGGGAAATTTGAGACTGGATTTTATGAAGTGTGTGGGTGGTGGTATGTGTCAATTAGGTAATTCCCATTATCCTAGTGTCCCTAGTGACTTAGAATATACACATCTTGAATTCATTAAGTCCTGTGTTGGTCTAGGAAAGAAAATGAAGGGAATCCTCCTCTAGCTTACAGATAGAACTGATTAAAAGTTTAAGAACAGCACAGACTCAAATTTTCATTGTTGCACAGTACATTTAGCTAGAGGATGYAAAGTGCTTTGAACCACTCCAAAACATGTTGTAGCAACCACCTGCTTTCAGTTCTGGTAGCTCAAGCAAGAGAAGTAAGATAGACTTGTCAGGGAGAAGAAGTGAAATTAAAGATTTGATTGCCACATTAMATGTGGAAGAGAAGATTAAGTTTGGTTGGGGTTTGAGAGAACAGATGGAGAAAGCCTAAAACTCATTATTCACCTCCATATTTTTTGACATAGTTGTGGTGCTTGTGTTTGCCTGAATATTGGTGGTGGCTCTGGACTATAGTTTGGGAACTACTTCAGAGCAAGGAGCAGAGGGCCCCGTTGATAGGACTGGAGGTGGTCCAGTTTCATGTGCCTTCTGTTGACTCCTACTCAATTTCTACAGTCTGTCCTGAAAGGAAAGACTGTGCTGAAAAAGCTATTTATGCAAGTGAGCATGGCCTTGAGCATTCACTGAGTTAACACAAAACCTTTTAGGGACCAGCAGGAGCTCTCTGGGACATGGTGATGGATTGGAGGCTGGCATCATGAAAAGGAAGGCAGGAGAAAAGTGAGGAGGATAGAAAACAGTAAATAATAAAGTTAGCTAACAAGTCTTTTTTTGGRAACAAATACAGTCAACTGCAACAGCAGAGAGAGCATAAGAGAGGGAAGCTGTACACATCAATTTCTCATTTTGATGAAGCTTTCAAGACATTTCACAGGACATGTCTTGAGCAAGGACCTATGATCCAAAGGAACCACTCTTAAGTTACATGGTTGGTGAAAATACATAGATAACCAATGTATGACATCTGGTTGAAACAAGAAGTTGCATTTCAAAGAAGATGTTTCAGCAGGGATAAAATCAAGATCTGCCTAGAATTCATTTTATATTTGTGGCATTTGGGGATCAGTCAAATGGTGATTGAAATTTTATTCAAACTCTAGGAAGTGGTAATAGTGACACAACTAACCTATCTAACTGGCCATTATTCAGCATTGAATGATGTAGTTGATGCATCCTTGAAACATTTCAYACATTTTTAAAAAATAGTCTTGAAATCTTAGAATTCCATTGGAGGAAATCTGGTTTAATTGAGCATTTACATGTACAGAATCTCTATAGAATTAACAAACATACTCAGACCTTTAAGTGGAAAATAATTTCTGAGGACTCACATTTTTAACAGAGGTATGTGAAATGAGAATGCATTTCACTGGGCTTCAGAGTTCTTTAAATGGAGATATTCTTACCTTTCTGCTAAATACTAAAGCAAAATTAGTGTTGAATTTAACACAAAGAAATTCAACAGTGACCTTATAGCCATTAGAGTTGGGAAAAAAAAACTCTCTTCAGTTCTCTTCAGTTTGCAGTTAACTCATGGGTGAAAGTTACGAACAAAACTGCAGAAGTCACAAGCTTGGCTCTGATGCTGGTCTCTTCTTTTAACTCATCTCCTCTGAAAACAACCAGTTTTTGAGGACTCTCAGAGTTGTGGGTTTGGAACATACTTTTCCAGAGTATTCTGCTCCTATGGAAGTAACATAAGACTGCTCCTTCTAGCCTTTTAGCCTTTGTATGTTCCTGTTTGCACTGAGTTGTGGCTTGTCTGAATTTTACTGCCTGAATTTTACTGCCTGAATTTTACTGCATGAATATAATAATAGGACGATCTGTGGAGGAGGCCTCTTCTGCTCTTGAACAGACTTACTGTGGTGTAAGAATGGCTTTTTTGGCTTTGATTCCAAATAACATAGGCTTAAAAGAAAAAACAAAACAGGTGTGCCTGAATAAACTCTCAAGAGTTTCATTGATCTATTTGATTAAAATAAATGACTTAACATATACTAAATAAACTGACATGTGCAGACAAGGTTTTTAAAATATGCAGCCCCTCCCTCTCAGAAGTTTGGCAGCAGCAGCACAGGATGATGCCAGCTGGATTACAGTCTACTTGTATCAGGGCAAAGACAGACAGTGCTTTCTGATGGAGCTGTAACTCTCAAAGAAGTAAATAACCCTGGCTGTTGGCTGCTGCTGTTGCCTCCACAGCTGGGATCATAAAAGGRACTGAGATTGATATTTGCCTGGATAATGCTATTCAAGTATTTTACCTGAATAAGCATTGATGAGCATGGTTTGCATTAACCTGGCTGACCTGGTGCTGAAGCAGGTGAAAAAGCAAAGCATAAAATTTCTGTGGCAACAGGTATAAAGGTGGGAGCATCTTGCAGTGCCTCATCTATTTCTAAATCAATATGAACTATTTATCATCAGTCTAGATGCAAGTCTTTTAAAGCACAATATTCCTGGGCAAGTTATTTTAGTAGTTTACCTCATCCAGACAGGTAAAAGCTGCTCTGCTAGGACACAGTCCTACAGCATAGCATGCTTTGTAGCCTAAATGGATCTAAGGAATGATCCATTAGCTCCTTTTCTATTTTCTTAGAAAAGCATGTGTCCCTGCATCAATGACTTGTTCTGCCTGTGGTCAAGATGACAAATCAAGAGCAAATTATTTCTTATGCATTAAACTCCAGCTAATTGCATGATCTTTTTAAACTTCTGTTAATGCCAAGGGATTCAATGTAGGTGAATSAAACCAAAGGTTTTTTCCAACTATTTTAGATGCAGAAGTACATGATAAATGTACAAAAAAGAGGCATCACTTAACCAATACTGGAAATGCGGCCTTATCTCCCTTGGAAAACATCTGTTTGTTGTTAAGTAGCTGTGTTTTGGGAAAAGGAACCTTCAGAGCAAAGAAATACCAGTTCCATTCAAGCTTCAGGAGCAATTCAATTAAAACAAGTGTTAACTACTGGAATTTATGAAGTGTTTCCTGCCTAATCTTATGAAACATGTGTAATTGCTATGGGTGGTTAAGACTTTAGCTTTATACCTGCCTGGCTGTGCTGATTGAAATAGAGAAGTAACAAATTAGATTTGAGGAAGTGGCTGGAAAACAAAGGGGCACAGGTGTCCCGTGCAATGATGCTGAGTTTCCCAGGGCTTTGCTTGTTAGCSCATAGGGTATGACCCAAAATTCACAGGAAGAAACCCACAAGGATAATAAGCTTTATGTTTTATTTTAACACTGGGTTGATCAGAAGACTTTCCATAGCTCTTGGCAAGCTGAAGCCAATGCCAGATATATTTCCAAATGACTTTTTCACTGGTTAGTTGTTTTAAAAAACCAAAACAAACAAAGGGTATGGAGTGATCTATCACGTGTGCAGAACACACTTGCAAAGACCAGCACTCTCCCCAACATTTACCAACATGCTACAGCAATGTATTACTGAGGAGTGCATTTCTGCTGACAGATTCTTTCCACCACAATTACAGAGAGAATAATGGCTGAGAAAAAACACCCATATGYGCCCATTAACTTTGCAATCTGTCTGTGTGCTTACAAAGCCCTCATCACATCTCAGACATTATAGTGAGAATGGGAGAGATTAGACAGACTTCAAAGCTGCAAGAGAAATGTGAACGTTGATTCCCAGCCATGATTAATTTGGCCAGAACCTCACACTCCTGTAATTTAATTAAGAACATAAGTGGCAATCAGAGCAGTGACAAAGCAAGAGAGGGACAGAGCTGGCAGCTGAGGACAACACAGGCTCCCCAACAGGTAAAGACACCTGTGTGAGATCTGTCAGGCTGCCAGGGGAGTAGCCCCTGCTGAGGGTGGGCAGGTGATTCATTCTCCATGGGATGAATCCAGTTGATTACAGCATGTGTTTTAGAACTGGAATTGTGTTAAGCCAAATGACCATCAAATAATTAATTACTAGAATTAAAGACTAATAATTRCAAAAATTGAAATTAATGGATCTGGCAGCTGCCTGTGATCATGCTGTCATCTTGCAGTATGTATAAAACAGTCTGTCAGGAAAAGAGTAAACTACTTCCAGTGGGCCAAGAGGACCATGCACTGTGACAGCTGCACYCAGCACAAGGCACTGTAGGTTCCCACTCTTTTCCCCCTGTGGTAACACACTAATATGCCAATGCCAGAACACTGTGGCAGAGCRGCCACAGTAATGCTCATCTGGCCACAAAGGGATGTGCTGTGCAGTGAGTTAGCTTATTTACAGCTTATTTATGCTTCTTTGCATGATTAAATCCCTCTTCTCCCTCCTCTGCTGCAAGGACCAGATGTCCTACGTGTCTGACTTCTGTGGCTCCTGGCTAAGATGGGTTTGCTGCACGTCCAGCATGTTCTGTTCTACCATGGGTACAACATACACGCAGCCTATGCATCTGTCATGCTGGAGGTGCCTCAGAAGGGCATAATGCAATCAGCAGCCTGTGCAAAGTCCCGTGCAGAGACAGTGCATGTCCAGAGGCACACCTGCACTACCTCAGCTTCATTTCCTTTGCAGCAGGTATATCTTCAGCATCTTCTCCAGTGCCTGCAGGAGGGCAACCCTATATCCTACACTTGTGATCATGTGAGTACATTTTGGTTGCACTTCCAGTGTGTGAAAGGTAAACTGTCTTAAAGGTCTACCTAAAAAAAAGATATATGGAGAAGAGGAGGTGTTACTAAATCAAATTGGAATGGTCCTTATTCTGAAAACACATTCTTAATGGAGTTTTCCAACAGTTTAAATAACCAGGCTGAAATTTTGGTCACTCACTTCACAATTCACTTCACAAGTCTCAGGTGTCTTTGTATGAATATAGCACAGGCTTCTGGCTTACCTMGAAAGCAGTCCTGATCAGTTTAAGGTACACACACATCTAAAAGCTTTCAATAGCCTAGGGCATGAGTTTACACTGCCTTAATTATCATACATTATCTGTCCAGTTTCCTCTCATGCCCTGTGGCCAATGCAATATAACTAATGACTCTGACAGGGCAGGCTTAAGCTACCTCAAGCTTACTGCAAAGCAAGGATTTGCCCAGGGCAGACCTCATGGAAAAAAAGTGCTGTAAATTCACTTGGCTTATCTTATGGTAAATCATGTGAGACTKATCTGGCATAGGCTGACATAAAAGTGTCATGTTTTTCTGCCAGTTTGACTAAATMAATTTATTACCACAATTTAAGTAGTTTTCTTTGTACAGGCTAGTAAACAGAAGTTTCAGTTTTACAACTGTGAGCATAATTTCCCAAGAAACATAAATCAAACCAAACCAAATATAATAATGCTTAGACTACAACAAGTAAAATCACAAAGATTTTGGTTATGTCACACTTTCTTGTGTAGACAAGGCTTTCAGAGTGCATATGTTTTTACACATTTGACCAAATCTGAGCATCTACAAAAGTCAGCATTTAGGGAAAGGCTGTGCTAACTGYGGGATAGACTCTTCTGTTGGGTTGCTTTTATTTCAGAGCTGTCCCTACTTTGAGCAAAATGTTGGACTAGATGATCTCCTGAGACCCCTCCAACCTGAATTAAACTGTGAACCATGATCTGAGCTGGCCACTRAGCCTCCCTCCATAGGCAGTTGTTGCAGTGTGTTGCAGTGAACAGCAGCAGTCATTTGTAGGGAAAAAGGTCTATTTCTCTTACAGTATAAGCATGAAATAAGCATTTTGTGTACTATGCAATTCTTCTTCTATATCTCTGTTATCAAATGTTTCCTTTCCTGAAGGAGGAGCCCTCTTCTACGATCTTCACAGACTTTCTCTTTCAATGCTGAGGTCTCTTAATACATCTCACAGTGCTGTCATGATTATCCAGGTATTATAGACGGTGGTAGAATCCAGGTCAGGACCACCTCTTAGCAAGGCAGTGAAGACTGAGCACAGACCRAATTCACTGGTATCTGCAGCATCAACTCTGGATGGGTTCAGCCTATAAGCTAYATTCATTAGAAAGAATCAGTGTGGAAAACTTAAGAACAATTTTGAGGAGGAGATACAGGCCACAATCTCATAATTAATTTAGAGCAAGCTGCCCACTTGATCTATTTTTAGCCACATTCATCTCAGTTCTTCATGACTATGCGTTCCATGTAGCAGTATATCCCCAAAGTGCTGTAGGGTCAAGACATAGAAAGAAATGCTACTTTTACTCATAAAGACTGTGAAATAAATAATTATATGGGCAGAGGAACTTATAACTTCCCATGAATCACTTGCTAGCTGTCGCTCTTTCACATGCTCTTTCTGTGGCTTTTGTAATTTCTAATAATGTGTCTGATAATTTTAGATTCTAGACTTTACTCCCTTGGGTTATATAAGCAGCACTGATCCTGAGCAAGCTCTTAATGCTTCCTGTTCTCACTGATATTTGTGAGAAATAGCCAAAAGAAGGTCCTGTTATAACCATATAATTTCTACAGAGTGTGTCCAGCTGGAACAAACTGAGGTACTAGAGGACAGTCAGCCCAGCAGGGATGCTGTAAAAGAAGCAATGGAATATTAATCCAGTGGGTCCTAGACCCCAGGTAGTGTTTTTTCTTRCTTCCTGCACATAACGAAAGGACTTAGAAAATGTGTGGAAAAAAGAAAGGTGTGAAAACTGCAGAACTGAATGACATCTAAGTATCTCTTGAGAGATTAAGATCCCACATGATGTCAGCTAAATGCATGAACTGACTTGCCTTTTGCTTCTTAGTGGGGTAGTGATAGCTTTTATTTAATCTAGTAAAAAAAAAAAAAAAAAAAGCCAGGACTCTTTTCAGTCTGGTCACCTTCTGATGATGGGGATCACACCTAAACTCTACAATCTCCCAGACCAGGCTAGTTCCTGCTCCATGTATCAATGCCACCTGTGTCCAGCACTTTCTGGGGCAGGACTCTCTGGCCTATGACAAAAACATGCCACAGGTTGTACGTACTCTTGAACAGTAGAGTATTATGTACCAAAGCACAGAAAGGTAGCCTGGATCTCTCCTTTATTTAGTGACAATGTAACTACAAGGYTATTTTCCTCTAGGCAGTTTGGTAAGTTATAGAAATCTTAGTGCTATTTTAGGAGAATAAATTGGATTTATTTGGCCAAGACAAATATTATAGAAAGTTTAATATTTATTCTAAAAATATAACATGCTTCTTCCATAGCTAGAAGAAGCAGAAACAATTTGTGGCACACCATCCATCCATCCATCCATCCATCCATCCATCCATCCATCCATCCTTCCAAAACAAAGCTGAACCAGCAAATTTAGGCTAAATAAAAGTTGGGGGGGAAAATGTACTTTATTTAAAATAATTGTGTTAACTACAGGGAAAAGTGGCATTTGCAACAAAGCCTCAGTAATACCAAATCTGATCAACAACTTTCAGTAGCTTTGTCTCCTCTTTACCATCCTAACTCTTGCTAAGAAACAAATTCAGACCTAATTTTTTAATAGACAGATTCACAACAGCTTGTGCATCAGGACATGTTTGGCAGCATGTGTCTGACAAGAATTTTTCTGCCTCYTAGAAAAGTTCTGCTAAATATTCATGCATCTCCCATTGAAAGAAACCTGATTCTTGGCCAAAATGAAGCTTATTAGCAGACAGAAGAGGAGGGGTCCTTCCTCCCTGCTGCGCCTCTGATTATTGTAGGTTTTGCATCACACCTGGTCTCTGCAAATAGATGCTCTCAAACCCAAATTAGTCTATATGGAAATGATTTACAACTCGAGATATTGCCAATTCATGGCATTTTTAAATTTTTTTTTTACATTTATTTAGAATTCATCATTTGTGGGACTTTCTTTCAGCACCATCTGTCTATCGGAGGTGACTAAAAAAATCTATGTTTTTAAAAATGTTCAAAACAGACCAAGAATATTTCTTTTAACATGTTTTCTTCTTTTGACAGAGATCTGAAAAATATATTTACTACTAATGAAAAGCAGAAAATGCTATTAAAAATCTTAATTTGTTTGAGAACACTTTCAATATAAACTGTTTCATACTCTGTTTTTCTGCTGAAACCTTTTTCTAAGTGGCCACAAACACGTTAAGGAGAGTGACCCAGTCACAGGAAAGGCTCTGATGTTTTGGGTACTCAGTACCAGCTGCTGCTGAGCTATTTGTGCCTGGGGTCAGGATGGATGTGTTTAGAACAGAGACAGGATGATCTTCTGGGCAGGTGGAGCTGTCAGCACCTGCTTCAGCAAGGATGACAGGAGAGTTAATATCTCAACCCCTTGCTTAAAGTAGGGGCAGCTCCAAGGTCAGACCAAGCATCTCAGGACTTCACACAGTTTAGTCCTGAAACTCCCTTGGGATGGAGGGAGGATGCACTGTCCTGGCAACCTGCTTAGATGTCTTCATGGGGAAGAAGTCCCGATTCATATCCAGGCCAAAGCCTTAAGCTTGAAACTCTCCCCTTTCAACTTGGAGTCTTTCATCATCAAACCAAGAAGCACTGTGAAGAGCCTGGAACCATTTTCTTGGAAACCTCCCTATAGGTATTGGATGTGACCTTAGGGTCCTCCTGCCAAAGCCCTTCCTTGTCCATCCCAACCAGCCCAGGTGTCTCAGACACCACTCCAGCCCAAACCAACCTGGACTGAACTTATTGCAGTTTATCAATGATTTTCCTGTCCTGGGGAGATCAATACCGGGCACAGTACACACAGGGTAACAAGCACTGAGGGCTGAGCAAGCTGTCTCCTAAGTCACTGACCTGTGGCAAGCCTGTGTGAGATTTCCCTTTGCCCCCTGTGTCCCTGCAGCAGTGGCTGCTGCCCATAACCTTCAGTGACACAAAATATACAGCTGCACTTCAGCTGTGCCAGGGCAAAGGGGGCTTGACAAACAGCACTGACRAGGAGCAGGAGAAGACCATGGACCTGTCCTCCTCTGCTTCCCAAGCTGTGGAGGGTGATAATTTCCAGTGGGCAGGAGGGCTGGAAAACATCAACTCCTATGTAATGTACTAAAGTACTTTGGCCATAAACTTCAAAGTGCTTCCCAAAAGGAAGTTGGATTGCTATTCCTGTATTGTAAATCAGGAAGCTGAGGAAAAAGGGAAGGAAGTGTTTTGACTGAATTGATCTAGCAGCTGCTGGCAGAGACTCTGAGCACTGCCTGTGCCCTGAGCTGCCCCTCAGAGCAGGGACCAGCCCCAGACACCTCAGGCACCACTGCACTCCACAGGTGCTCCATGGCAAATTCCCTCTTGGAAATCAGGCTGGTGACATTAGAACAACAGCCTTCAAACTGTGCAGATTTATGGCTTCAAAGTAAAAGTGCTGGTGAGAAATACCATTAATTAGTCATAATCTTATCAAAAATATTTTATTTATGAAAGTAACAATTATACTATACAACCTATATTGGAAATACATTGAATAATTGCTAGAATAAATACAGGCAATTAATTCAATCTTTTTATAGAATGAGAAGATTTATTTGACATTTGAATGTTAACCCAAGCTTTAACTTACATCATAAATAGTTAAAAGGCATAGTCAAGTTTTTTTGATTTTTACCGTTTCTCTTGCTTTTTTTAATACTGTTCTATTTTGTAATCAACATGAATCAACTCTCCAATCATTAACATAACATTAGTATGACTTTCAAGCAATCATGTACCTCAAGATAATCAGACAATAAGGTAGTGTGTGTGCAGTTCATTCTACAGCAGAATCTATTCATGTTTGCATAAAAAAGAGAAGCTGAAAATGCTTCTAAGTTCTTTAAACATCATATGCCGATTTCTGCTTTACCACAGTGCTTTTAATACCAGAATCTAAGAAGGGCAGCTGGTCTTTCTGTTGCTCTTTATAAAGTATATTAGGGCACAATGCCACATTCCTTTGGCTGGTGAAGGACTGCAGAATTTAGTCCTGAATATTATTTCTCAAAGCTATGGCCCAAAATAAATGTCCAGGACTGATTATTAGGCACCAAGGAAGTGATGCATTCACTAAGGCTTGATGTTTTCTGATTAAAAATTGGCTTCTTTTCTGGTAGATATGCTGTAGTCAAAAACAAATTATTGGGCTCAGTACTGGGGTCTGTATTACACTGGATGTCAGAGAAGGGGATGTGTTTATTTTCTGTAAACTGTATTAAGGACTCTGCAGAAGTTTTATAGTACAACACACACATTTTGAAAGTGTTGATAAGTTTTTGCTTCCCTGTTGTTTTTTTTTTTTTAATAAAAACCTGAACTCTTTGCTTGGTAGTAGTAGATTATGGACAACTAGGACCATCAGTGAATTCAATCGCAGTTTCATGTGCCCAAGATTTTTCCAAGTCAGAAGTTTTTGACTGCTCAAGTCCCATATAAAATCAGTGGGATATTTTCCATAGCAATGTTTTTTCCAGTGGCATGGAGGCCTGCATTGCTTTATGGTTTATTTTGCATGCTAGGGATATTAAGTTCTCAGCAGAGAAGCAAATTTCCCTTTTACAATGTTATCAAAACAAAACCCCCAAATTGCACATATCTACCCCTTTGGCCTTTTTTTATGCACAAATGTGTTTGTATGCAAAATCTGAAAATTTCGGGCCTTTCCTAATAAGTGTCTTAAAAGAGCACATTTAAATGCTTTTTCACAGAAATAACCATTCATTAGTTGTAAAAATGCAGAGAGACTTTTTATTCTTTCTGTTGTGAACAATATAATTTCAGCAGAAATTTGGGGGGAGAATGTATGATTTTTTTGTCCCCAAATATATTAAAAAAGGCTAAAGAACAAAATGTTGGGGAGGCGGCTTTTTTTGGCAGATAGTAAAATATAAAATATGTGATTTTAAAAAAAAAGTTGGCTTAAAAATACACACACACAAATAATACAATAATATAAAAATACAGCTCAGCCAATGGCCTCTTAAAATTTACCTTTGGCATTACATTTGGCAGCCTAAAACAAAAGACCCTTCCTATAAACAGAACTATAAAAAAGAGAAGTTCATAAATTAGGTTGCAAGGGGTTGTACAGTCCTTTTCTTGATTCTCCAAACTCCCTTTCTTTCCGTCCACACACATAAGCATGACCAGTGAGGTATATAGAACGTAACACTGTCAGGCATATGCACAATAAAAAAAAGTGCATAAACACAGAAGTTCTCCCCTTTTCTTGTGAACAGGTCGTAACTGTGTGGTTTGCGTCCTTCCCCCCTTGGAAACAAAAAAAACCTTTTTTTTCCTTTTTTTTTTTTCTTTTTCTTTTCCTTACTTTGGCAGGATGAAAATGAACCCAGAGGAATAWAAGTGTCCTATTCCCAGCAGCAGTGATCCATTTCCCTTGGCAACATATGTCTGATGCCACAGATACTACAAGGTCGTTGGGTTGCTTTACAACTCTGGGTAACTTCCCACAGAAACATCATACGTCTAGCACCATGTCGTAGTGTTGTTGCTCTTTCTTCCGCCTGCCACATTTGTTGATAAGAACCATGTACAAAGTCAAAAGCAAAACCCAGTAACATGCATAGAGTATTGTGCCAATGATGAGAACTGTCTGTTTTGACTCAGAAAATGGCTTTTTTGATTCCTTGTAAATAGTGAAAATTACGCCACCTAGGAGGATTGTAAACCAAATGGAGACTGGAATGAGTCCTATAAAATTAACTACAATGGTTTTCCTTCCTGACGTGCCCCACCCTGCTTTGTTTATCGTGGCAATTGCAAACATCTTTGCTGGCAGTAAACTTGACATGTACAACACTGAGTAGAGTGACATGAAAACCATGACAATGTTGCCCCTAAGGAAGCTGGCAAAGGAAGACTTTATCAGGCCAACTAACTGAACTGTCAACAGGAAGAGGAGAATGTTCCAGATTTTTCCCCTGTAGAAGAGCTGAATTACTGTGGCAATAAGGAAGAAAGGAAAGAATCCAGTGATTACAGCTTCATAGGTCATCCACAAATGGTGCTTGTGGAACCACATGGCATTATAAAGCCACTCTCTAAAGTAGGATTTACTCCAGCGGGTCTGCTGATTCAGCCACCTGAGATACTCTATCGGTGTTTCCGTAAGGCACTTGGATCTAGCTGTGTATTTTGTTGCATAGCCCAGACTTAGCACTCTGTTAGTTAGATGCCTGTCATCTCCAAAGCTGCACTGGGAGCCCATAAACTCTTGATTGTACCAATCTTCCACAAATTCATGGAGTAAAGAGTTTCTGTACATTCCCAGAGGTCCACTGATGCACTGTACACAGCCAAAGTAGGACTGACAGGCTCTTTCGATGTTAAATGCCATCCAGTATCTCACGCTGCTCAGAAAGGAGATCCAGGAATCATATTTGTTCAAAATCTGCAAAATAAAAAAAACAGTTTTCCTTTTAGATGAGCTCTTAAAACGGAAAATGTGCACATTGGATCAATAAGGAGTTTGCTGAGACTAGAGCACCATTAGATGAATTGTGGTGGGAGCCTCACTCCTGTGTTCAGCTCATGGCAAACCCAGGAACTACACAAACATTTCAGCCAGGACATTGACGGGAAGGGTGAGATGAAACCTTCAAATGTCTGTTTCACCGAGAGGTTCTTTTTTTCCTTGCAACCTTACCTATTCTCCACAAGGAATTTTCCTTATTTTCTGTCTCATTTTTCCTTCCTTTTTTCCCCTAGTTAGACCTGCTGGATTTAGATTTTACCAAAAGGAGCTGGTGAGTTCATGGCCTCCTGTTGCTTTCCTGCCCATACACATCTTTGGGGTTCACAAGACTCCTTCCACCCTCCCAAAACTATGCTGCAGCATGAGAAAAGCAGAGCACATGGTCTATGGTCTTTGCCCTACATTTTTGGTATCACAAGTTTGGCCTTAGAGGTTTAACCTYGAACTGTATCCCCATGTCTAGCATTCCTTTGAGGAGCAACCTGTCCTGTCTCTGCAGTACCAGCCTGTTACCTTGTCCCAAGTCATATGGCGATACTCCAGTAGAGCCTTCCTCAGGCCCACATAAATGTCTGTCTTTCTCTTCTTCACAGCCCAGCTGCACATCCAGTCTGAACACTCAGCAGATGCATGAGCGCAAGCAGATATGCCAGTCCGTGGCTTCAAATCCAGGTTCTGAACACACACCTTGTGCCAGAGGAAGTGTGTGGATCTTTGGCCTCCTACAACTATAAAACATTGCCCTGCAACTAGAAAAATACTGTCTTTTGCTCTGATGGTCCTAATTTCTGTCAGTTTTAATTCCAGGACATATTAGAAGCAGCAGGGCTTGCTGGGTGTATGCTGGAAAATGAACTGGGGAAAAAAAAGCCCAAAGTCTTCATTCTGTCACCTTTCCTCAAAGAGGACACACATCTTTCCCAATGCAGATGCTTATGAACCTTCACTGTCATAGCTGAACCTGTCCTGCCTCCCTACACTTGTACTCACACATGCCTGGAATTTCACATGCATGGGCTGTGTCGCCTGGTTTGTGATCAGTCTAGAGCTCCAAAGCTATTCAGGTTTGTGTGGGAATCCTAATTTCTGCAGTTATAAGCCACATGCCTGAAATACTTCTGACTACTTGGGCATTCATTAGCAAGTTCTTGCTCATTTACATAGCTCTTTCTCCTCTGTCTCACATAAAAAGCCCAACTGAGTACAGGGGACTGATCTTAAGGCTAACTGAAATATTCATACATATTTCTTTTTATAAACTGCAGCAGAAGGAGTTGTGTCAAATGGTACCACCAGCCTTTTGCTGTAGCAATCAGCCAAACTCAGTAATGCTGAAAATCCTAACACACATGGAGCTGGTCTGACTTGGAAGTTTTCTATTGCTCTGCTTGACAGAGATGGGAGACCCAGTAACACACAGAGTGCACAGTGCAGAGCGTTTCAAAGGTATTTTTTTCTTTCTAACAATCTTGGCTGCCAGTAGTAATATAATTGAAGYGCTTGAGGTTGCTGGACATGGCTATGGGACACCTGTTCTCAATCTCCTGCCCCCCTATAGTTTTTCTTTGGTACCTTGAGCAAGCAGCTATACTCAGAGACTCAAAGATGCCACAACAATCYTAACAATGCCAGTGCCCCCCTTTTCACCTATAGGGGCAGAATATTATTTGTTTGCTCGCTAGGGATGTTAAAACCATATAGTGCTCACATCCAAGAAGAGCTTCCAATCAATGGACAAAAAGGTTAAGGTACGATAAGAGCATCTATAATGGCATCACATATTATATATATGCAGATAATACATACACATAAATTATATTTAATGTTATTTCAGGCAGAGGAATCTGTTGCAATGCAAATAGCTGCTGAAACACCTCTGTTAACCTGAAAATTGCTGTACCCACCTGCACATCGCCTCCAACTCCTCCAACCATTGGATCTTCTTCTAAAACTTTTACCATCTCCACTGATGAGGCTGGATCAAGCATTGTATCTGAATCACACACCTACAAATAAGAAAAAACAAGAACAAAAATGGGTTAAGGAGTTCACTACAGAAGAAAATAGAAATCATGCAAGTGATTATAATGACTCTAAATGCATATTCTCCTGAACGCAATTAAATCTGACTTTGAAGTCTGCACTGATATTTCTGTTAAAGGTCACTTGTACCAGGCAGCAAGGCATAGTGCTGCACAAAAGACAGAGCTTGTTAAGGCTGTGCACACAAACAATCCTCTGTATCAGCTCAATTTGTTTTACTGGCACACTGGACTGGCTTCTTCCAATAAGA
Organism: Cardinalis cardinalis; assembly: GCA_014549065.1. Classification (NCBI taxonomy): domain Eukaryota; kingdom Metazoa; phylum Chordata; class Aves; order Passeriformes; family Cardinalidae; genus Cardinalis; species Cardinalis cardinalis. Next base: position 1,852,504 of record JACDOX010000058.1, on the reverse strand, counting down.
TACAGGGCACTGCAGAATAAGATGGTGTTTGTGGGTGTGCAGCAGATTCCTGTTGTGCTCTAACATAGAATTTCTCTGCATCAGCTGAACAGTTGGAGCACCCTGGTCAAATGTTTCCCACTGCCATATGAGGGAAAGAGTGAGGAGTTAAATCCCAGGCACTTGTTATTAAAAAGAAAAAAAAGCCAAGTAGGAGTCTGGGAAGAAACCTAATCGTTCTTTCACTCACAGAAGGGTTTAGCAATTCATGTAAAATATGTATCTTATATTTCAGAACAAAYTCATTTTTAATTTTAGATGCATGATGTATTATTAGTAGTGCAGGGATTTGACAYTTGAAAAGAGAAATTATTTGCTATTTTTCTCTGGCATTCTTATAAAAAGATATGTAAGGCCAGAAGGCGTGAGTCCTGAAGTTCAGTACTCCAAAAGACCAAGGCAGAAGTAAATGACACACAAGGCATTTCAGCTACACAAACACTCCTAGTCAACTAAACACTGTGTACATTAGGAAATTGGCTTTTCCCTGGAGAGTAGGAGGAGGGCTCAGACAGGCTGGCTGGTCTGTGAGACAGCTGGCATTGCTTTCGTTCGCTCTGAGGAGAGTGACTCGGGCTGCAGCCKGTCTAAAACAAGAGGGTGTCTCCTTGTTGCAGTTGCTGCAGCTGAAAGAACTGACCACACTGTGTGTGAAATTTCACAGACACCCAGGAACTGGAGCAGAGACTGTCCCAGAAACACCCCTCTGACTGGCTGAATCCCACCTTACAAATTCTTATACTGCCTYCAGTTCGTCCCCACATTGCATTCCKGTGACTTCAGATGAGGTCAGTAGAAGCAAGTCAGTAGTTCTGCCTAAACAGCATATTAAGACAGATTCTGCTGAGGCTTTGTAATGGGTATCCTAATTTTGGTGTCCTTTCATGCAAACCTTCAATTCAACCTAAGCCCTCTCACTCCAGGGGAGAGGTAACTTTTACATATGCTCTATGAAGTGGGAGGAGAGCACTAGGGCTTTGCTCTGGACCAGACTCAAGAGGAGAGGTTACCCAGGGTAGTTGGACTGCATAGTTTGGGATGCAGCTGAGACTCTATCAACGTGCTCCCCTCCATGCTCACTCAGAGAGGGCCAAGAGGAGAAAGGTGATGAAAGCTCTCATATCTCTGTCAGGAGAAAAGCCACAAGCATCTCCAGCTCCTACTAACTTGATGCATCCATCCCACAGCATCTTTGTAATCTGGCCAAGGCCTGACTCCAACTTTAGTGGAAAGCTGTCATCAGTGGCAGCACTGGGTGATAGAAAGGTAGGAAAACAATTCTACTGAAGAAGGAAAACAATGCCTATACTCTTACTTGGGTCTTCCTGGACAAACCTGTTGCTGAGTGCTTTGCACAGGGAATCTGTAGTTTGCTGAATTCCCAGGGTGCTCAGGCAGTGACAGACATGTCATTTCTTGTGACCATGAGTGATGGGCTGGGATCAGCTGCCTCCCAGCCCCTCTGCTTTCCCTCCAGCACCTGCCACTTGAGCAGCTCCCACCCCATTAGGTGTATTTACCTATTGCAGAAAGGCCTGCCCATGACCTACATCACTAATATATTAGGGATAAGGAATCCTGAAAACACTGGATTTTTTAAACRAAACATCATCACATGTCCTGGGCATGCCAGCACAGTGGGTATGTCTGGGTTTCTGGGAGAAATCTAACAAGCCATCATTTTCCATCTGGATGAGGTTTTTGCAGGTGAACAGAGGACCACCTGAGAAACACAGACACTTTGAAGCCCAAATAAACACTGACACCTGCCTAGCCAGGGTGCGCCCAGGACAGCCCAAGAGACAATTTGCCATCTTTCCACATAAGGGCCAAGTGACCCAAACATCACTGCTTTGGGTCACATGAAAGGGATGACTGACCTTAAGGGAGTTATTCTTTTACTTGCTGTAGGCAGTGACAGTTTATCCAAGCTGCTCTGAGTTCAGACTGCACTGGACTGTCCACACAGGCACCTCTATCAAGCCAAGATGAATTGCACCCTGGTTACCTCACAGCCCTGCACTGATAATATCTTCCTGTTTAACTTCTCCACCTGATTACTTGCACACTCATAAACTCTTCTAGGATGGAAACAAGCCTTCATAGCAGTTTGCAGTGCTTAATGAGACACCACTACTGAGTAACAGCTCGTTATCTGCACTGGTCTCACTGTTTATGATTGCCTGCTCATAATTYCAGGGTGTCTTCTAAGAACTGTAAGGCCTACAATTTTGAGGGTGGGCAGTGGTACTGACTGGCCACTTTTAAAAGTGCTTAATCATTGATGCAGACYGCTTAGCCCTTGATATATAGGGCTTGTTTAAAGTAATTTACCCTGGGTCTCCCCAAAGGACCATTTGAAATATCTCAACCTTTATTCATAAAACAGAGCCACATTTTAGCAGCATTTTTTTATGACTCTGAAGTAGCCAGGGCCACCAAGGGGCTGCATTTCGACTACAGATGTGACTGTAGATGTGACTGTGGCATCAGTCACTACTGCAGACTGTGCTCACAGCAGCACTACAGTCTCTGACAAATTCATTAGACCTTCTGAGCCAGGTCTGGAGTGTTAACTGAACAGAAATATCTCTTCTATTTTCTGAATTTATGCTATGACTGTTGAAATAGAAACACTTTTTCCAGGTTCCTTGAAAAACACAAGAGCTGAACTGAGGTTGGAAACTTGCAATGAATCTGCTTCCTCTCTGCCTTCTTTCTCTGCAATCTGGTATGTCTGTGTTTATAAACCCATGCTAATAAAGAAAATCAGYATTTTTATCCCATCATAGTTCCTCATAGCACAAAACCAAAGCACAGACAATGGAGAGCTTAAGCCCATTGTTTTGAAAGAATAAATCAGTTTCAGTTTGGGAAGTGGTGGAGGATGGGTTTTAAATCTTGGCTTTACTCTCCTAGCTCCAATAACAGAGCAGTTCCTGGCACTCTTCAGTTTCTGCCCCTCCTGTGCACTGAAGACTCGCTGCTCACAGCCCAGCTCCTGGCAGCCTCTCCGGGTCCCTGGGACACTGCACGTGGATGCTGTGCTGTGCAGAGCGTGCACACACACCCACACAAGGCTGGGCACAGGCCCCAGAAACACATGTGGCTCAGCCATGCAGCTGCCCTGAGCCAGCAGAGAGCACCTCGYGGGGAGCTGCTGCTCCACTGCAGGAGACTGCTGGATGCTCTGACTGTGGGACAAGCTTGGGAGAACTCAGGGTGGTTCTTTAGGAAAATCATCTCCTATTCAGTGGGATTAGTCAAATGAGTCTTCTTGGCCTAGATTTCTAAGAAAGGGTCCTCAGTGTCCAGCCAGAGTATCTGGTCCCACCACCATCTGATTCCTCCACACATGACCCTTTCCCCTTCCCACAGTCAGCAGGGCTGTTTGCAGGAGTGAGGAATCCATGTAAGTAAGGCAAAAACATAGACAATCTTTCAGGGGATCCAAGGCAGCTGGAAAGAAATAGGCCTCTGCTGCTTTGGAAACAGGGAAAGAGGACCCAGCCTAATTCATTTTTAAGTGAGTAGTGTGTCATAAGGGCCTTAAAGGCCAAGTTGCAGTGAGTGAGGTAATGCAGCTGTAAGTGATGAAGCAAAAGCTCCTTCAGGCTTTAGCTGAAGAAATTTTCTTTCAAATCTACACATTGACCCTTTTATTGAATATTCCACATGGCCTTCAAAGCCTTTAAAATATATCCCCATCTTTTTTACAGACTACACCACTTCTCCAAGATATTCCCTAGTGAGACCAAATACCTGKCTGTCTGCTCGTATATGGGGCCGCTAACAAACTCACAAAATAAAGCCTTACCCGAGACCTTCACCCACAGGAGCAGAGAGGGGGCTTTCAGGAGGTCATTGGCTTTGTCTGAAGCAAAACCATTTGAATGAGGGGGCAGTACTGAAGGCAGGGGAAGGATTTCAGTCTTCTCCAGTAGCTGGTGCACAAATTTAAAACAGTCACAGATAGACTGGCCATTTTAAAAGGTAGCAAAATACCCTTTTAACGGTCAAGCTGTTTCCAAACAGACTGAAAGGAGCACTGTGTTCATCAGGGACTAGGATGGCCTCTAACATGCTGCACAAAATATACAAAAGCTGCTTTCTTTCAAAGTGTGTTTGAATTGGCACTGACCTGGTGCTCTAATACCTACCTGTACATAATCCACACTTCTCCCCAGTGCTTTGAATGCTGTGTACATTACTTCTCTTTTTCCACCCCATTTCTGCATGATGCAAACACTTTTGTTGGACAGGACCAGCTGAGATACATGTTGCATGCTCTCTCTGTGAGACTCCTCTGTCTCACCYGGACCTTTGTCGTGGAAGTTATTACTCCAGATATAAGTGGCACAACTGTCCCTACCCATGATTTCAGTGAAAATGTCCATCATGTAAACGTCATCTTCTGAGTTCCCATCAATGACCATAACAACTTTAATTCCAGGGTAGGTCAATCTTTTTACAGAAAGTAAACATTTTCTTAAGTAGTCAGGATCTTCTTGATAGGCAGCAATACAAAGGGCAACTGTTTTGTTCAGTTTGATTGGAGTCTCTAGCGACCGTTTCATTTTCCTGTGCTCTAGGTAGGCAAACAGGCTTTGGATGATGAGATGCGATGCCAGGATAGCACCATAGAGTCCAAAGGAGAAGTAGTAGTTGTCTGTTTGGATGAACTGGTAGCCCACAATGTAAGCAGCGGTGATTCCCAGCAGGAGGGACACCCCGAAGAGTGTGGTTCCAAGTATTCTCAGGATACATATAAACCTCTCACAATACATCTGCAAAGAAGTAGGGAAACCATTAGCAGAGCCACCACTTGCTGATATAAGACATCATAAGGGGTGCAGGTGGCTGCAACACAGATCTCATCCACACATACATCCTGAGCTTCTAGCTCACAGACTCACTGCATCCCCTTGCTCAASTGAACATCTCTTTGCAGGACTTCCCCCATGTAAAGTACAGTCCAAACAGACTTAACGCAGCAGAGATGTTTTCTGCTATTCACAGTGCCCTCACAGAAGGTGCTATTTGTGTCAGGATCTTATCCAAMCAGCCTGGGCTGGTTGGATAAGACACTCTGTCATATTATCCTGAGGAGGTTGGAGAAGGGGCTTTTGGGCCACCACTCGCTTTGCATGGTCACAGGGGAGTGGAACAGCTGAATGTCTGGGCAGCCCCTCCTCATCCCCCATGCATGTCACGACTGTATCCCACCCTGAATTGTTTCTGTCGCTTAGTTATRTTTGCAAAAATATTGGAAAGACATTCTTAAAACAGATGCCTGAATGTATTTATAATTTTTTWAACAGATGTCTGACTATATATATAATTTATATTTATATAATCAGACATCTGCTTTAAAAGGTCTTCTCAATACCATTGCAAAAATGCATTATTCATATAGTTGTGTACATAGATACATGCACACGTAAGCATGAGTGTATAGGGGCTGAAGCTTAACTGAGATTATGTCTGTGGCAAAAATATGCATAAATTTAACAGAGCCAACACTCCACCCTGGACTCAGAAATTCTCTAGGACATCAGCTGATTCTGATCACTTCTACATATTTAGCTTACCTGGCTGTAAAATCTTCTAACCTAAACTCTGGGCTATGGAGCAACTGGCTGGCATGGAGTGTGCTCTGGCATTCTTGAAACAAATAAAGAGTATGGGCAGGCAGGCAGGTGGACTCTATTGGTACCTAAATACCTTTTCTGACAATCACATTACCCATTTCATGCAACAGCTTTCTCAAAATTGTAAGAAGTTAATGACAACATTTTCTGTCAATAGATGCATTTTATGTGAAGGACATAAAACAGGTGATATCTGTTTAAGGCTAATCCAGCAAGTCAATAAAGCTCATGYTTGAATATTTTGCTGAATTAGGTCCTCTCAGAGTAATATATTTAATATTTGTGGTTTTTTGTTATTATTCATATTTTCCCTGCTGTTATCATCTCACTCATCTGCTGCTCATGCTTGTTTCACCATCTGTTGGCCAAAGTTGAAGTTGGAACAGGACTTCCTTACATCATATATGTTTTTAACTCTTCCTTGAAAAATGACTACCAAGACACAGCAGCATAGCTGTCATCAGCTATGTATATGTCTGAAAAGCTACAGGCTTGGAACAAAAAAGTCAACGCAGAATCACTTACAACATAAAAATAAACTAGACAAGCATGAAGTTTGAGGTTACAAAGACTTTGTCTTTTTCCACTGGCTATTTAGGGTCTTAAATTTCAAGACAGGAGGAAGCCTCTTAAATGTATATTTGGAGGCACTGTTAAAGAAATCAGACCCTAGCTCTAGGACTTCCTTGAATACTTAAGGCTGGGCTCTGACAGGTGTTGTAATCATCCATCAGCAAAAGGGACCCTCCCTGTTCTGGCCTGTCTGAAAATCTTTCACAGCAGGGGTCATAAAGATGCCTAATAAAAGACAGCTTATGCTTACCACCACCAAAGGTGAATTGAAACTCAGTGCCCAAAATAGACTTGCTTTAGAAAACAGATTAAGTAATGGATCCCCTCTAGATTACCTCRAAGTAAAATAGCCTGTGTGTTTACTAATCCCTCAAGCATGCAAAATGTTACAAACATCAAGATAAACGTCTCATTAATGGTGCACTTGTACTCTGCTTTCCCATTTGGGGTCCTAAAGTCTGCTTACATTAAGAATGATATGGCTGAAATTACAGGATTTACATTAAGATCTGGAGTGGCTACATTTGAATGACTATATAATGTAGCAGGCATCTTTTACATTAATTTGCTATTGTTTTGCACTACGTACGAAGTGCTTCTGCATAAAAGGRAAAAAAAAAGCCAAAACCAAATTCTCGGACTTTGTCATTACAGCACAGATCCTCTCCACTGCAAAAATCCAGTCTTTTAAGATCAAGAAATTAATTTCTGGTGTTAATAAAACAACACTTCTTTTTCCTTTTCTCTGTCAACCTTAGGAGAATAAAAAGTGTTTTGATCTAAATTCCTGGCTTTCATCAAAGAAACTTTCCCCTTTGTATGTGCAATTGAGGGTTTTATGTATAGTCTTTTAATTGACTGAATCTCAGGGGAACTGGAAAAGTTGCTCAATAGTCTCAAGATTTAACACGAGGTATTGATAGCTTGCCCAGCAGAAATGATCTTTATCAAATTTAACATGCCCAAACAATGGCAAAGAAGCCAAAAACTCTCCACCCATCTCCAAGAATTAAGCCAAGAAATTAAAAAGAAAATGATGCTTGTACAAGTCTGGGACCAAAAATGAACTGCTGAATCAAATACTGATACTGAGGCTAGGCAGCAGCTGCTTCAGAGACTGGCAGATCAGACAGTGCTGTTATGAGYATCTAGCCTGGCCTGATACAGTGAAATATAATAATTCTATCCTGCAATTTGGGCACCTAAATCCCTTATAGGCACCTTCACCTAACTCCATGGAGCTGAACCCAGTATGAGTTTTACACAGCCTCCAGCAAGCAGACCCAAGGTTTGCATGCACAAGGTGAGCCTATATAAAGAGCCTTCAAAGTCTACTACTGAGCAATTTGTTGTTGTGATGTTTCAGCTCTTTCCTTTCAGGGATGAGCTGAGCAGTGCTCACCAGCCCATCTTGTAGAACTGAAATGTGAAAGCCATATGCTAAATCCTGATGCTGTGCAGGCTGCTGCTGATTCAGTCACACATTTTGATTCACAAAGCAGTGCCAAGTATATACRTGCCTTGTAGTGACTGTACAGTAGCAGGCAAGGAGTGCCTTTCTTTGGAGGCTGCTATGGAAAAGCATGACCAAGAAATGAACCCTTGCATGTACTTGACATCAGAGTCCACCTGGTGAACTGTTTGGTATTGTGTTTCTTGGCATCCTGATAAAGCCAAATAAATATACAAAAAGAATATTTCCCCTTTGTGATGAAGGGGAATTTTCATTATTATGAACAACTGGCATAACTAAAAGTTGTAGTATTCTAACAATGCTTTCATGAAAAACATCAGGTTAATGAATGACTGATACACAGTACATCTAATGATTGGGGTATTAACTGTAGCACTAGAGATCACACTCCTTTCTCAGACTGAATAATGCCTTAGATCTCAAATTAGAAGAACATAGCAAAATATGCTTCAGTTTTCTCTATCCTGAAAAATATTTAGACTAGCATTTACTGTAGTTATGGTACCTAGATCTAACTTTTAAGATCTAAGATCTAGACCCTTGACTGAAAGTCAGCAGGTTCTTATGTTTCGTTTTGATCTGGGTCTTTACTCAGCAAAGAACGMCGGTGACTTCCATGGTAAAGTACCAACTTTTCCTCCTCAAAAATCCTGTGGCAAAGTTCATCCACATGGCTACTAATCAGCTTTCATGCATCTCTGAGAGTAACAGGACCTGAAGACAGTTCATCCCTTTATGAAGTCAGGAGGCAAASAGAAAGAAAAAGCTTATTTTGTTACTAATACTGAATAGGGGCAAATAGATATCCAAAAAACCAATGTGCACTGGTGCCAGAAGATATCAATATTATCTGCAGCCTGTTCAATTCTGCACCCTGTGTTGTGTGGCTGCTGTGAGGACAAAGGAAGCAATCAGGTGGTGCCTGGCATCTATTGATAGGATTGACATGGAACCAGTGACAGGGGTCAAACTGATGGAGGTCAAACTGAAGCCATGTTTGCTTATAAGACATGGGATGCATCTCACTACATCACCTCTTTCAGAAATCCCCTCTCATGCAATACTCAGACATTGGCACATAGTAATCCCGGGTAGATTTTCCTCAGAAGATTAAARAGCAAGAGAGGGAGACACAGAAAGTTTGTACCTAACATGATTGAATGATTTGGAAGGTTGTTTGAAAGAATTAGCACTTAATAATTCCAAACATCTGAAAACATTTAGAAAACCCCTGACCATAAGTTGCAAAAGCCAACATCTATCAGGAGGCAGTAATAAAGGTTTGATCACAAATGTGCTCATTGTGTCCCTGCACTGGGCCTGGCTGATATGAAATTATTTTTTCCCATAGCCCTCCAAGTGCTCTGCTTTGTATTGGTGGCTGGGAAGGTGTTGCTAACGCAGCAGTGTTTTGGCTACTGCTGAGCAGTGCTCCCAGCATCCAGGACGTCTCTCCAACATTTTCCCCCACACCAATATASTAGGAGTGGGCAAGGTCYTGGGAGGGAACATAACCAGGACAGCTGATCCAAACTGACTAAAGGGATATTCCATACCATGTGACATCTACTYAGATAAAAAAGCTAAAAGGAATATGGGGAAGCATTTGTTATGACATTTATTTTTCAGTACTGAAGCCCCACTTCCTGGGAAGTGGCTGAACATAATCTGCTGATGAGAGGTAGAAGGTAAATCTTTTGTTTTTCTTTGCTTCATGCACAGCCTTTGCTTTATCAAGTTGCCTTTATCTCACATACCTGGAGTTTTGCCCTCTTATTTTCTGCATCTACATCCTGCTGAGGAAGATAGTGATAGAGCAGTTGGGAGGGCACCATGCAGCAGGCCAGGGTCAACCCACCACAGTCCCCTTCACTTTTAAAGGTTACAAAGAGCTGTGGYTGTCTCTAGACATCGAGGGCTGCAGTCACATCAGCAAATAGTGCRATACCATACCAACAGATCTGCAAAGAGGAACACCTGGTGCTGAGGACCTAACTCCACCCTCCATACATTTTTGTGCTTTACTCTGAACTAAGTACAGCCCGACCCAAAGGACTAAAAACCTGGAAAGTGTACACCTTGCAATTAGTTTCATTCAAGAGGAATCCAATTTGAGTGTCCAGTTATAKCTATGCAATAGAAACTCAAACAATATCGTTGAAGGGGGGACACTTGTAGCAGCAGCTTCGGTAGCAGCTCCTCATTGAAAACAAWTTGATAATACAAATCAACTTCACACGTGAGATCTGCAGATCAGATTTGCCTGGAACTTTTGTGGAAAACAGAAGTGCTGAGCACAGAAAACCTTTGAAAACATCTCATTTTTACATGCCTGTATGGAAGCTGCATTCTTAAATATCTATTCAACCTTGCTGCTGAGGCTTTGAATTCAGCAAAGCGTGTAAGTGTGTCATTAAAGATAAGTGTGCACTTAGGTATTTTGCTGAAGAGAGAAATCAGTGGATAATTTATCTTGCAGTTCTGTATTAAATGCAAGATAACAAGGCATAAAAAAATCTTTCTCTGAAAAGATGCTATTTCTGGGGCACTCGAGGTAAAAATGCAAGTATATTTTTGACAAATTTATTGTAGAGATTAACCTCCCTTATGAARGTTGTTTGATATGTTAATGCTTAACCACTGCATTTCTTACATTAGGGAATCTAAGAGTGGATCAGGGCCTTGACAATTTCAATTTGCTTCCGAGTGTTGTCATTCATCTGTTGGGTGACCTTAGATAAGTGAATTCACCTCTCTCTGTCACAGCTTCCTCACCTGTAAAATGGGGATCATGATCACGCAAGAAATTTTTGGAGGTCTATAAAACTCTTCATAAGGCTTAGGTTACTCTTTTTAGTGCTATATGAGATCCACCTGTTCTCTAGTGCCATATAACTGGTTTTAGTCAAAAAACTCCAACAAAAACAACACAYCCCTTGCTATTTTCCTTGCCTGTATTCACCTGAAGGTATAGTCAGTGGGGATCTGTCTGTAACAAACGTGCAACTCTAACTCAGCAGGAGGCCTGAGATAGTGAGGTGGGCACCATAAAAGCCAGCATACACAGCTTTAAGTGCATAGAGCCACCAAGGGCTGTTTTGCACCAAAAAAAAAGGAAAAATGAAATCTTTATCATCCTTAATACCCACTTCCTTACTAATGAGAATGACAGCACTGGCTGCCACAGAGCAGCTGCTTCAATGACACGAGTGTGTCAGAGYGCACGTGTGAGTGCCTGCACACACTGCATCTGGGCCTGTATACMCTCTCTGGGAGTACATGGTGTTTGAGGCTTACAATTTCTCAGACAATATTTAGATTCATTATTAGCCTTATWTTGGTGGCAAATTAAATCATATATCATTGGAGTACAAATGATTCTAGGTAGATATTAATCACAAGCGTAAGATAGCTGTCCAGATTCCCTCTTCCATTMTACAGCCTGCAGAGAGGAAAGTGAAAAGTTATGCTCCATCTGTACACCTTTATTATAACACAATTACTATATCTGGAACTTTTGGTTATTTATAACTTCCAGATTTTGTAATGGTATTGACCTGGAAAGGGCTCACATAGGACTAAAGTTAACTCTGAGGTTAAATTTAAAGTAAAGAACAGGATTACTGATGATGGCAAACTCTATCTGTATGCACAGGCTTTGATCAGCAAATCAAGAATCTCCTATTTGTTCAGTGTATGTTTCCCACTAAACTGCTCAAATTTAATCTCTTAGAGGTTTAAATAACCAATGTGGAAAGAATTCTGTGGCTGCAGGTTGGATTTGATCCTCATGTACACAATAATGCACTAGTTGTTAAATTATCAAAAAAAAAAAAAACCAACCAAAAAAACCCAAAAAATCCCCAGACAAATGCTCCAAGAAATGAAACAAGAAGTAAATCATAGTTCTACTCAGATATTTTGGATTGTGGTTAAACAAAAAAAAATCTAGTTTAAAAATGTTTTCTGGTTGCTGGTTAGAATACTTTGCTGCTCTATACACTAATCTTGAATAGCAAAAAAATGGAGCAAATGTGCTTCCATGTCACAAATATAAAGACGAGTTTTTCCTTGTGAACTTGCCTGAAAAACTCCACTGAATCCAGCAGAGCAGCTCTTCCTACTGTGAAAACCTTGACCCAGGTTTTCTATGCTTGGATGCAGGTTAAGAAAGATTTATCACCCTTATCTAGGCCTCAGAAGAACCCTCAAGGCACTCATGYAATACACAATGTGTGCTTTCAAAAAAGTGCATGGGTGCCAATGGAAAAATGATCCCCAAGGCAGAAGACTKCGAAGCAGAGCAACACATGGAGAAGCAGCTCTGCCCCAAGAGATGTGGGATCACTGCAGCCCTGCAGAATCACAGAACCCTTCGGGTTAGAAGGAACTTGTGAAGATCGTGGAGTCCAATCCCCCTGGCCAGGTATGGTCACCTAGAGCAGGTGACACAAGAATTTAGCCGGGTGGGCTCGGAATGTCTCCAGAGAGGGACACTCCACGGCTCCCTGGGCAGCCTGTTTGGTGCCCTGCCGTCCTCAACGTGAAGAAGTTATTCCTCCTGCTGAGGTGAAACTTCCATGTTTTAGTTTAAGGCCATTGCTCCTCGTCCTGTCGCTGGGCAGCACCGARAAGAGTGTGGCACCGAWCCTCTTGGCACCCGCCCTTGAGATATTTATATGCATTATGAGATCCCCTCTCCGTCTTCTCTAGACTAAGACAACGCCCATCAGGAGTGTTGTACTACAAGGGGATCCTCAAGGCAAGGAAACGGGGTAAATTCTGTCCCAAGGGCTAATGCCCCCTTCTGCCGGCCTCGCTAYGGATGCTGTGTGGCGAGGCTGCGACCAGCAGGCTCTCTCTGTGTCCGAGACACGCACCGCGGCTCCCAGAGGAGCCGAGCGGGGCTGCTGCGGACAGAGGGCTCTGCAGCCGGCCCGGAGGCGCCGGGCCCCGCGCTGGCCGCGGGCTGCRCACGGAGCGGGGGAACCCCGGCCCGGCGCCGCGGCCCCGATCCAACGGGGCGGAGCGGCAGCGTCACC
>JACDOX010000058.1:1812133-1839515 GCA_014549065.1 Cardinalis cardinalis | reverse complement strand
GGGGCGGCCCTCCCTCGGCCGGGGCGGGCCCGGCGCGGGCGTGCGGCGCGGGGAGCTCCGGGCAGCCCCCGCCCCACAGCCCTCGGCTCCCGGCCCTCCCGCGGGAAGCCGCCCTCCCTCCCTCCTTCCATCCCCTCCCTCCCCGCGCTGCGCGGCGCCCGGGCGGCTCGGCAGCGCTGTCCGAGGCGGGACGTCAGCCCCACGCCCGCCGCCTCGCCTGCCTTCCCTCAGTGCCAGCCCTCCCTCCGCTCCTGGCGCGTCCCCGCCCGGCCCTGGATGCAAAGGCGAGRGGCGGCCGGAGGGAATCCGGGTCGSGCTCTGAGCAGGTCTCGCCTTCCCCACTGCGATCAGCGGAGCGGCTGCCCAGCCTGTGCTCGATGTTAKTCTAATTTGAGAGGGTTTATGGGGCGGTTGGCTTTTTTTGGCTTTTTTGAGTTCGGGGCTTTTTTTCCCCCAGATCTTGAAGCTCAGCAATGTCTTAAACGGATTACACGGAGGAGGGGTTGAAGCTGAAAACCTCATTCATCCTCACGGCGGTTCTATTCATTGCTGAAATAGGTGTAGCGTAGGAGCCGGTAAGATCCTCCCCCAGCCCCACTCGTATTTTGGGGATCTGTTCCAGCTTTCCTCCCTGGAATAGTGGGGATGGGAGGAGGGGGTCTTCTGCTCTTGAGCTGACAGAAGCATAATCATAAATCACCTACCTTGTTTGTCCTTCTGTCCTTTGGTCATAGAGGGGCTCCAGCCAACTGTGTGGTCTCACGTACCGTTGCTCCCGCTGAATAGTTTCCAAGTTTGAGGTAAAAGAACAAATCGCACTTTTCAGGGACTTAATAAGACGCTCAGAAATAAAAAAATAATTAAAAATGAAAATAATAAAAAAATCGTGTAAGGCTATTCAGTCCTACTCATTTTCTCCCACGTGTTTTCACAATTATCGTGTATTTGTCTTTCTCTGCTTCAGTTTCTAGCTCAAAGTTGTGGGATTTTSCCCCAAATAATAGTAATAATAATAATAATAATAATTAAAAAAAGTTAGAAATAATAAATTAGGAGTTAGTTTCTCGTGGTCGAAGCTGAAGATCTTATTTCAAACCCGGCTAGCCAGGAGCCTGGAGAAGTTGCAAGGCAGTGTCTGAAAGTTTGAGAGATCAGCATCAGATAAAGTCTCTTTGGTGATACCTTGCTGCTGCCCAAGTAACTGTTTCAATGAGGTTTCTCAGCAGCAGCAGCAGCAAACGGGTAATATTTTCCAGACGTCTTTTTCTTTCCTGCTGCTGCTGCTGCTTTTCTGCCTCTTCCACGTTATGGGGTCTTTTAACAAGGGAGACTTGACTTGTTTTAATAGGCGGAGGATGGGAAGAAGGAGGGAACTCCTGTAAGGAGGAAAAAAAAAAACCCAACCCTCCCAATTGCCATGATCTCAGCCAAGGACCAGTTCAGCGCCAGGAATTTAATTAGCCAAGTTGCAAATTTTTTCAGAGAAATACAATACACATATGTTGCCACCAACTGGTTTCCTCTTCATGGCCCGCAGTTGGGGGAACCCCCCACCTTCCCCGCTCGCTGCATCCTTGGGCTTGGGGTGTGGGACTCGTCCCACCCACAGCCACTATTCGGCTGGGACAGTTTTTACTGCTGCTGGTTTTTATTAATAAAGGAATTGCGACTATGAATGGATGAACTTCGCAGCTTTGTATCCTGCTTTACCCGTTCACTCTTGGGAAGATTTGTTGTAGTAAATACCCAAGGAAGCTCTCACTGATATTTATACCYATGCCTCTTGTGTTAAGACAAGCCGGGAAACATGTTGGGCCATGTAAAAACTGGAAAATTGTGCTGTGGGCTTTGTTTTGGATTGGTTTGCTTTTGGTTTTGGGGTGACTTTTTGGTCTTGTTTCGTTATAAATCAGAAGTGTTAATTCTGTCGATGGTTCCCGTTTAGCCAGGGGCACCAGCAGCTCACAGCGCACCCCATTGCCGCTTGCCGGCCGCTTTCACTCGCTCCCTGCGGCTCGGCTCTGCTTCCRAGGCGGCTTTCCCGCTTTCCAGCCGCCGCTTCCCGGCGAGTGCCCGGAGCGCGGCGCTGGGTGGCGCTGTTGGGGCGGCGGAGGCCGCGGGAGCGGCGGGGCCGCGCTGGCCGTGCCCCGGCGGGGACGCGCGGGGGAGGCGGCGGCGAGCGGCTTCCCCTTCCCCCGCGCTGTTGGCTCAGGGACCGCAGAGGTCGCCGCTTTGGGGCGTCGAGCCCRCAAAGGGAACCGTATCCAGACACCGTTGGGAAATCCGGAGATGACTCTTCGCCGAGTTATCGCCCCTCGTTACCTTCTGGTGTGGGAAAACTCCAGAGCGCTCTGGGGGCTTCTCGTGTGCCGTAAATGGTTTAAAGTCGGTGGTGACCTAGGCTGGAGATTTTTTGAGTAGCTCCTTCGGGCAAGTGGTTACATTTACAGGTGTGTTCAGTCACTGCCACGGGAGAGCGGCTTTAGGATGTGCATTGAAGCCGAGCTCCTTGAACCATCAATCTATCTCAAATAACAAATCTGATGCTGGTTTAAGCCAGAGTTTTGTGGGCAATTTTAACCTGGCATTGCCAGGGAAAGCAACTGTTTCACCCTCCTCCTCACTGTCCCTTTTCCTATGTCAGGAGAACTGTGCTGGGTTAGAACTTAGTTGTTTGGGGAGAGGGAGCAGCAATAAAGTAAGAAATAATTTGGGCTGGATGAAGACAAAACAACTGCTTTGGCAACAATCTGGCTTTTGATGGTTTAGAGAGTCCTTGAAAGTACAGCATGACTTAACAAGCATAGACTCTATTGGGGCTTTCAGGTATTTCTTCCTCTCAGACCTTCCCCCCATGGCAGCTCCATTCCCATACTGTAACCACCTCTAAATCTGTGTCACAAACCCTTTAGATGCTGAGCCCTGCACACCTCTGTCATCAGGCAAGGGACAGTTGGCACTGTCTGCTGCAAACAGGGGCRGAGGGCAGAAAGGTGTCAAGAGGGCTACTTGATCCCCCTCTCCACAGGAGCCGCCCTAATAGCCRAGGATCTGGTGTAAGCCAGGCTTGYAACGCTGTCATAGAATCACAGAATGTTCAGGGCTGGAATGGACCTTAAAGATTATCTAGTCCCAGCCTGCCCTGCCATTRGCAGGGACACCTACCACTAGACCAGGTTGCTCAGAGCCCCATCCAACCTGGCTCTGAACACTTGACAGGGTTGTGGCATCCGCAATCTCCATGGGCAACCTGTTCCRGTGCCTCACCACCCTCACAGTGAAAAATTTCTTCCTAATGTGTAACCTAAATTTCCSCTCTTTCAATTTGTACCCATTGCTCCCTGTCCTATCMCTCCAGGTCCCAATGAATGATGAATGTTTGTCATTTAGCCAGGCAAGGGGCTACCTCAGCAAGCTCTGCTACTGTTRTACACACAACCAAGTCTTTGATGTCTCTGTGAGCCTTAAGGTGTGATTTCCTGGCATCAGACTTTCTCTGGCGCTGTAAGGAGGTAAGAGAGGATTAGCRCAGGTGTCCCTAGTCCATCCATCCATGGCTACTCTCAACACTGAGCCTTGGGGAACTGGTGCTGCCAGCCTCATTTGTGTTCCTGGGGCACTTGGTGGCCTTGTCATGATTCAGGGGAATGGATGTCCTGAACAGGGGACTTCCTGTCTAGGACAATTTCTGAAAAGAGATTTCAGGGGGAAGATGGGTTTGTTTGGTTTGGTTAATAACTAAATGTTGCAGATTAATTTTTTCAAGTGAGCATTTGATATAAATGAAATAGCTTTTTTGTTTGTTTATTTGGTTGGGGGTTTTTGGGGTTTTGGGGTTTTTTTGTTTGTTTTTGTGGGTTTTGTTGGTTTTTTGGTGGTTTTTTTTGTTTGTTTGTTTTTTTTGTATTTCACCTTTTAATAGTTAGAATGCACATTACTCTGGAAGTACACAATATCCCACTGGGTTAATCCCATGCTCCTTAGGTTTGAACAGGGATCAAGAGGCAGTAGATGAGGCACAAATCTTGATGTAGCAATAGGCAGCACTTAAATCACACCAAAACTTTTCTTTAGAAAATGACATAATGGGAATGGTGAGTTTGTCATGTGTATAGCTGTTTCCTTCTCAGCCATAGCTCGTGTTGTGTGATCACACTGTCAGGCAAGTGGGATAACGTAGGTTGGGAAGTTAGCTTTGCCTACCAGGAAGGAATTAAAAGTAGGAGGATATGATTAATGCCAATCCATGCAATGCTATAGAAACCAGATGTAGATGTGTTTCATTAGAAGTATATCACATCTATGTATATATGTTATGTTATGTTATGTTATGTCTACATGGTTACCGTTATCAAACAATCCTGGCTCCTAATTGTGATTTACAGTCACAAGCAGTGAGGAGAAGGGAGCTCTTGGCTGTCACTGTCCACAGGCATAGACTGTCACCAGCCATAAAGAATAATAATAATGAACTAACCTGACTTAATCTTCTAAATGAGGCAATGGATTTATTTGAGAGAGGTCAGACAAAATATGTTTTGGGGGAGATTAGCATAGACTRTGGTTGAATAAATTGGTTACTGCAGAGTAAATTAGTGGGTGAATTGATGGCGTGTAAGCCACTCTTCAGGAACTATTGAGTACTCACTTTTACCCTGAGGGAATGGCTCCATTTGCATTTTTCCTCTCTCTTCTTTCCTTTAAATATGTGAATACTCACCCCCAGCATACGCACATGCTTGGGCTGGCGGAGTTTGCAGTGYTTCTCTCACCCCTGCAGTGACCTGTGCTGGAGGCAGCTGCAGAGCTCGATGGCCATTTCCTACGTGCCTGTGTGAGCTGGCCATGGAGGGAACGGGGCTGCTCTCCAGTGGGAACGAGCAGGCAGTGCTAGCAGAGAGCAGGACTGCCCTAAGCAGCCTCTTCGGGAGCTGCCAGAGCACAGGGACAGGTGTGGTCCCCCAGCAGTGGCTGCCGAGGTGGCTGAGCCCACTGGCGCTGAAGGCTCTTATCTTGCATTGTCTCTAAGGTAAGGATTTACACACACCCTTTCGCTGCAGATCAGCTATTGTGTAGGGCTTATCAAAAAGAAAAGCAAGAAGCAGACTCTTTGCAATGCATAGTTGTCCTCAAGTAAGAAAATTAGAGAAAATAAGGATCTTTGTCGTGTAACAATGAAAAGCTAAAACTGGAAGGTAGATGTATTCATGCTAGACAGAAGGCACATTTTACAGCAATCTTTCTTTAAACAGTTATCTGAATGATGAAGGGGAGTGGTAGATTCCTGTGTTTTAAAATCCTCTGGATGCTTTTTTGGAGGCTACATTTTAGTTCAGTGAAATTTATTGGGCCCAGTACAAGATTAACTGAATGGATTTCCATAACAGACATCTCAGACAAAGTGATCTAGCAGTTCCTTCCACCTCTAAACTCCATGGAGCTATTGACAGCCAGACTGACATGTCAGGTGTGTTCCACACCTCTTTTCACATGTAGCAAATTCTGCTGGAAGTGGGAGAGTTACAGAAACCCACTTCCCATATGAGTGTAAGTGAAAGCAGAATCATGCCCTATATTATGATTTTATGGTAACTGAGAATCCACTTGCAGATTTTAATATAAATATCAGGGGCACTTTAAGGCTTATGAAGACTGGGTGTAGACAGACCAAACATTCTGTGGTTGTTTTCACCATATATAGAGCCATTTTAGAGGCTTTCAGTGTTCTGGGAATTTAAATCCAGGGTTATTTATATGCGAAGATTTACAGGGTCCAGCGAAAACCATTAGTCTTTAAAATTAAATAACTCTTGCAAWATTGAAACTTTCCAACAATTTCTTTTTAATATAACAAGGAAAACCATGACTTGAAGCAAGTTAGAAGTTAATAGCAGGCAGGTTCAGACTAGAAACAAGTAATGCACATTTGGATGTGTCCAGAACTCTTGGCTAGAATGGACTGTGACTGTTAGCAAAAATGCCTGTCAGGATGGTTTGAAGTAATGGGGTTTAATGTGCAACCAGCATGGAGCAGAAGGAAAAGCAGGTCAGTTAGAGGTTTCTTTTGTGAAGTCTAATTTAAGAGAAATAACTTAATCACATGCCTATAGTCTAACGTGACAGTAGTGAGAGTCCGGTTTAGAATGTCTCAATGTTAAAGTAGAAACATTATATTCTGTAGGATGCACAGATAACACCACATGAAACAAAGGGCACATGCAGATAAAGGCAGATCTATACACAATGACTCTGCTAGTGAATTAGACTGACCAGAGCCAGGCAGCTCTAGCTTGGCACATGTTCATCCACACAATTTCACTGCTGCCAAGCTCCTGGCAGGGCTGACCTTGACCAGTCTGGAGAGTTTGACTATCCCTGAAGGAGATCAGGTCCCCCCTGGAAGAATGCCTGGACTCCCATCTCCAGTGGGCTGCTCACAGGGTGGGGAAATACTCCTCTACATTCCCRGACACCTTCAGATGGAGAAACTGAAATGAATTTAACACATGCCAGCRTAGTGGTTTTTAGAAGCCTCCACGACTGGTTGGAGGTAGTTGCCTTTATGAATCTCCCTTCTTCCTGGGCAGAGTACTGGAGTGGTGCAGCCAGTCACAGCCTGCTGGCAGCTTTGCCCTGGTCTCTGACAGCCTGGTGGTTGCAGTTGTCCTCCCAACAGTGATGCCAATAGAGGCAGTGCAATTCCCAGCCACCACATGGGAACAAAGACACAGGGACCTCTAAGGGGCTAATTTTTTTATAATGACAACAACAACAAGAAGATTAAAATTTAAAAATAACTGACATGAAATACAAATTTTCATTGAYTTTAAATTTCCTTGAGAATGAAATTTTCATTAGCTGCAATAAAAAAAGAGCGAGTGAGGCTTTCCTAGAGTGTGTGAGATTTAGGCGGGGGTGGGACACCCCTTTTGTTCATTTTTAGTATGCTCTTTTATCTGTTGCTGGTGCCAACCAAACAGTTCAATCAAAGTTGCCACTTAACCTAAATAATTACATGGTCTCTTGGTTACTTCCCACAAACACATATTGCAGATCAGTGTTAGGAAGGTGAATATGGCTAAATTGATAGGCCCTCCCTACCATCACCAGCTCCATGAGAGATGGGTCACATCCTGCAGGCATCTGAGTACAACTGYGCCAGGAGACCTCAAGGAATGCAGCTGCCCTCACACAAGTTAGAGGCCCATTTTTTGTCCATGTTGTATGAGAATTCACCAGAAACCAGAGTACATCTGTATCTCTTATTTCTTTTYCTGGAAATCCCACATCAGAGCATCAACTCTCAGTTAATGACACATTTTTCATCAAAAGTAGCTAAAAATCAAGAGTGAAACCAACACTTGTGTGGTGCTGTGCACCTCCAAGCTGGCTGCTGAGCAGCGTGGCTGTGTGGAAATTTGGCTGTGACATACACAGTTTA
The DNA here is from genome assembly GCA_014549065.1 of Cardinalis cardinalis. Lineage (NCBI taxonomy): Eukaryota > Metazoa > Chordata > Aves > Passeriformes > Cardinalidae > Cardinalis > Cardinalis cardinalis. The sequence goes on along the minus strand of JACDOX010000058.1, from coordinate 1,832,074 downwards.
CCAAGGATCTCAAGATGGGACCCAGCAATTTTATGACAACACTAGCAATCAATTCCTGCCCTAGGAATCTGGATTTTTTTTTCCAGTCCAAATTCTTTCTTGCCTAGCGTATACACTTAGGCTTTAGGAAGGGTGCAGGTTCCATTTTGTGGAGCTCTCTGTCCTTCATGGATTTTCTTGGCATGTAGTCTGGGTTGTAGACTGGCTTGCAGCATACAACAGCTGAGCTGTTGGGATTATTAGATGGTCAGGCAGTCAGTAGCTGAAGATTTTTGCTCCATGTTACCCAAAGCATCCAGAATGTGTGAAAATGTCTGGCAGTGCTGCTTTGTAGAGCAGGAAATGAACCTGAAAAGAGCAGGGCTGCTTACAAATAACAARTATCAGAGAGTACTAATGATCTCCAGCAGCTTGCACACAAAGCAGGTGAGATCTCGTCACRAGCAAATGCTTTTCTTGCTTTCCACTATGATTTGATTTGCACAGGCAACGGCCCTTTAACAAACCTACTTTTGAATATATGTGCTGATAACAAAGCGAGCATGTGAGCAGTGACAGTCTGCAGACCCTGCTGATTCCTGGCTCTTCTGATCTTTCRCTGAAAATGTTTTCTGTTCTGATTATGAGGGCACATTTCAAAGACACAGCTTTATGCCTGTTGTCAGACTGAAGCCTTGATGATGAGGTCTTTCCCTGACCAAAGCCACAGGAGTAGGTGACACATCAGAGCTACCAGTGAATTGACAGAGATCTATCTGGGAGTATTAATGTGCCCTGATGTAGAGTTCAGCTTTTCCTGCTGCTGCTTGCTGTGCTCTGAAGTGACATCAGCTCTCTGGCCTTTTTGGGGGGAAGTCTTTCTGCTGCTGGGAAGTGGAAATTGGCCGGGTAGATACCAGGGTGGAAGCAATGCCATGAGAAGGCATGTGAACTTCCATGTGCATCTGTCAGGGAGAGCTGTGACCCTTGCTACCCACTGTCCCCACGGCAGCCTGCAGGCAGCCACTGTGCCTCTGACACCCCAGGCAGGGAACAGCACCCCGGCAGGAGGGGAGTGGTGTAAAGACTGAATGGTTTTTCCAAGATCTTTCTAGAAAGTCTGCACCTTCCTCAAGTAATTAAGAGCTGTTGTGTTATGGGGTGGACTGACTCTTAAAGGAGTTGAGAGGCTGAAGAGACATCCTCCCATTGCATCTTCCTGTGTTCCAGTGACTGGATTTTCCTCACTGTGGCTGGAGSACACACAGTGATCTCACTATTAAAGTGACTCTGGTGCTCCTGTCCTCTTTCTAGATGTTAAACACAGCTTTCACTACTGATTTTGTTACACAATGGGTTGTGCAGGCAAACACACAATTTAGCAAAATAAACAAATAGAATAATTTAGGTTGGAAAAGATCTCTAAGCCCAACTGTTAACCCAGCACTGCCAAGTCCACCATTAAATCATTATTTAAACAGTGATTTTRCAAACCCTCATATTCTGTGACCAGTGGTAAAAGATGCCATTGTCTATCAGCTATCTGTCTGAAACTCTGTGTCCTTCCTGGACTTGATACTTAAAAAGTCTCTTGTGTGAAAGTACCTTCTGCAGGGACCCGTGTCCTACCATAACATTTAATGTCACCTGCAGGGGTTTTAGCTTTCTGAGGTCAAGAAAGATTTTTGTTGTTGTTGTTTTGTTGGGGTTTTCTCGTTTGTTTTGTTTTTCTTCTTTTAATATGCTCATCTGACAGCAGGTCAGACTGTCCCGAGCCAGGGAGGATGAGCTTCAGGCTCTAGTCTGGTCATGAGAACACAAACCTTAACATGACCCTTCAGAACCAGTGGATAGACTCTAATTAATTTCATTTACTAGAATAAACACAGACATGATAACATATKAGGCATATGATTGCTGGGAATTATGTTACAGCAGCTGAAGATCTTGCAACTTATCACTTGACCTTATCAAACACATTCATTCAGGCCATGCTAATCTATTATTGTGCAAGTGCCTTAGCAATTTTGGTGTGGGTTTTCTTGGAGTTTTTTCAATGGGTTTGAGCTTATCATATTTTGTGACTCAGATGAGTATGCACCATGAATTCCAGCATGCCCAATCCTACGTGCTTGAAGCATGAAAACAGATTATAGCAGACACAAACCCCTTTAATGTAGATGCAGTAAGGATCTCAGTCCCTCTGCACACAGTACTGATGGATTTGTCCTGCATATTGCAAGGAATATTAAGTATATCCATGACTTCAAGACTAAAATCAAGGGTATAGATGTATGAAAAAGGACAGATAAAATCTCTTCACAAAAATSTCTGGATTTTGTAGATTGCTCAGTTCTTCAGGTTGCTATGTCCTGCTGATTGCCTTTCATTAAAACACCCTGGCAGCAAAGTGCCACTAAAAAGATCTTTGCCACTTCCTGTCTAGCTATCATTCAATGGGCAGTTACATTGGAAAATGAGAGCACAGCRTGATCCCTTGATGGGCTCACCTAGGGATATTCTCAAAGGATTTTCCTTCTCACATTTTCTGAAGATTMGTATTAACTGATATAAATTATTATTAACGATTAACTCAATGAACACATTTTTTTAAAGAAAAGCACGAGATGTTTAGCTACAGCAATGACACAGATTTCATACCATTGGTCTGCAGATGGCTGGGTGAGCCTGTACTGCTGGGGAGCAATGTCTTGATTTGATTTCTGCAACAGCACCAGCATAAATCTCCAACTGCTGTCTAAGACCCCAAGTCCATCCACTCTAGCAGACCCATTTCATTGCCTGGCTTTTGGCCAAATCTGTCATGGGGAAGAATCATGTTGTAATGCAATAGCATCCTGACTCTGCAGGATACTGTTTGATCTTGCCTGTATAGATGGGGCTATGTCCTTGCTATGACAGCATTATGGCAATGTGCTGCAGCCCTTTGAAGATCAGGGGTTTTCTTCATTGTTGTAAGTTGTACTCCTTGCTGGAAGGAGACCCATCCTGAGTGGAGACAGAGAAATCTTGGGAAAAGCAGAACTAAATTAGGGAACACCTTCTCATAAATCTCTGTCCTCAAAAGAACAAGAGAAAATTTTGCCAATGCCCTTTGCATTCGGGTCCAAYGGTGGTGACAGCCAACAGACACTTCTTTCCCCACTTCCCTTCCAGACACATCTGCTGGATCCTTTGAACATACAGCCTGCCTCCTCCTAGTGCTCTGGATCAGCAGCTGGTGGCTTTTCCCTAGATTCGCCCTCTGGTGTCCCCAGCTGATGGATGTACCAAGGCTTTCTCTCTCCTGGTACCCAGGACACATGAATTTGTATCTATCCTTTAGTTACAATTCCTCATAACCAAGGAAAAGATGGGAATATTAATAGTTGCTTTTATTCAAGGAATGTGGGTGAAAGTATTGAGGTGATTTGTGAAGGCAGGTGAACTCCAGTCATTGAAGRGACCTGTAACATTTTTACTGCTTCCTCAAAACTACAAAGCCATTCCCAAGGGATTCAATCCCAAGTCCAGGCCTCAGCTAGGGATGCTTCCATAGCATCTGTGCACCAACACTCACAGTCTGTAAAAACAGGGTACCCACCACCTCACCCCTTCCTGAGGTTTGATTGTTATTTTTAGAATGGAGCAATGGAAAACCAAAACCTCAACTCCTTCCCAAAGCTGCCTTTATCTTGCATCCTGCCTTTGAATTTGCTGAGCTGCTCCAGCCTTTCYCTTCCAGAGGAAGTACAGGGCCATGTGTTTCAATGAACTGTCACTGTTTGCCTTGTAAGAGGTGAATTTATGCCCCTTTATGCCATTTCAGACCAACAGTGCTTGCTAAGGCAAGCTTGAAGATTCAGGAGGCAGAATCACATGTTCCCTGTCAGAGCTRCCAAAGACATCAGAAACCCCCACCTGCATGGTCACAGAGGGTTTACAGGTGCACATGACTGGGGAGGCTCAGAGTGATGGTAACTCATGTGTGRGTGTCTGTGGCCTCAGAGGGAGCTTTCAGCCCTTTGCCTCCCTCAGCTTTTTGTCCATTGCCAACCCAACAAAGGGTTACAAATGGCTTTCCATGTGCTGGTGCCTTGTCAGCCCTCTACAGCTCCAGTGCCAGTTCTGCCCTCAAAAGCAGAGTGGTCTTTCAGCTGAGATCTGTTGGAATACCTGAGTTTTGAATATGGAGTGTGTTAGCAGCCTGCTAGTGCCTACTGTGAAATCATCCCTCTTAGGCAAAAGACTTGTCTCCATGGTCTCCATTTATAGCTGAACAGGTGGGAAACCTTTCAGACTTTCTTTGCACAAACATTTCAGTCTCATTCAAAAGATGGTGTTCTGTGCAAAGCAATGAAAAACAAAGATGCTACATTAGATTTACTTGTGAAGAAGATTCTGAAGAGAAAAGATCACAAAATTTGAAAAAGATAATTCTCTGAAAACAATTTTGTATCAAAGCAAATGATGCTGTGACCATCAAGACTTTCTTCCTGTCAAATTTTGCTTCTGTGTTGTCTATTAAGGGTTGTGGCTCTGCTGATCTCAGTTAGGAAACTCAGTCATCTTTTGGACACCATTTCAGCCAGGCTTGAAATACCTTAATATTTTGGAAATTTCTCTATCACTCTTATKAATTTCATAGAAATTGGCATGGGAGTTAAAAAACACTGACAAATCAGAAAAAAAATAAGTTAAAATAGAGGCGGTAAAARCAACTTGCCAGAAGTTAAACAGACAAGCTAAAAAATACTTTTGAAAAAATACTCTTAAAAAATTAATTTGAAGTGCCCATTGCAGTTAATCCCCCTTTCATATCCCAATATCTTAGCTGGTTTTTGCCTGTGTAATGGAATATCTACATTTTTAAATGCCAATGAAATTTAACAACTCTTAGTCACAGGGAGTTGCAGGCGATTAATAATGATTCTGGCATAGTGAAAGCTTCCTCTTACAAGTATTTTCACTTTTTTCCATCATTAATCTTGGATGATCTGTCCACATCTCTTTCTTTATCTTCTCTCTTCCRGGAGCTGGTCTTCCCCAAAGCAGCTCAGCAGTTGTGTGGGCTGCTTGAGCTGGCTGCAGCWGGGAGGGCAGGGCTGCACAGTGTTCTGAATCCTTATCATGTGTCTGCTGCAGGGAACCCCCATCTCATCTGGTGTCATTTGTTTTGTCATCTTCTGGGTTGCTGATCAAACCCCTCCCCAGCTGGGCATTGTTTCGGTAAATTAAGTCAGGAACCAAATTCCCCAAGGTGTGGAGGKACGCACAGCTCGTTCGTGGTGACATGTTACACTTGCTCATCTCCAGCTCTTTCTCAGAAACAGAGAGGAGCAGCTCACTGAAGCAAAATCTAAAAGGGTTTTTTTWAAATCTTTTTTTTCTTACTTTCTGTCTTCCTCTGTTCCTACAGAAACCAGGAGCCCCACTGATATTTATTTCCCCATTTYCCTCTCACCTTCTTGATGGGGAATAATCACCCAAGCAGCACCTTGTGTGGTGCAGGGTTAGGCTTGTCTCACTGTACATGCCACAAAAGGGGCTCACAGGCATCTCTACAGGGTATAAATAGCCCTGAGCCCATGCTTAAGTGTCGGTTCTCTTTCTGCTTGTGTTTCTTGACTATATGAGCACCTGYGGGGCTGCCTCTGAATTGGCCCATGTAGGTTTCCAGGTAAGTCCTGGAAGTTTGTGGGAACACTTTCCTACAGGGTAGATGGGCTCCAGCACTTTATGCCTGGCCAAAACTTTCTATGTCCATAGGCTGAGTCTTCATATGACCTTTGCTCAGCAGGCCAAGCTGCTGGAGCACTTTTCTAGGAAAGCCCATTGCTGTTCAGCACAGGAGAAGATGGAATGTGAAAACCTGAGCTCAGACCAAGGTCCTGAGAGTGGTTTTCACACTCTGGGCTGAATCCATTTGGTAATTCAGACATCAGGCAGGGGATGATCCTTTYCTCCTGGTCCCAGGTGTCCTTGGGTGCCCTTGGGTTGGGTTGACCCAGCCAAGTGCACTCTTCACTGCCTGCTCTGCTCCCTTTCACCTCCACCCAAGACAGGCTGGAGGGGAGCAAGAAAAGCCTTTCCCTGTGATGAGGTGTCCCGTTGACACCAGGCATGGCCAGGGATAGTTAGTCAGAAACCACTGGAAACGGAGGAACCTGGGAGGAATCTGCTCCCTCACACAGCTGCTATTGCCTAACGTGGGCTTTGCACAACTCAGTAATTGCTTCCAAGTGACTCACAGCAGAGCTGGTGAGGAAAGCTCACGTCAGGAAGGGCGTGCGGCTCCTGCGTCGGGGACACGACATCAGAGATGGCAAAGGAGCTGGGCAGAGACCAGCGAGAGAGGATTCTGCACCGAGGAGTGTMTGCCACAGGGACAGCCCTGAGTGAGAAACACAGCCAGACCCTCACTGTTCTGTGAGGGAAACACAGCAGATCCCTTTCTCTGCACTGTGTGTGGAGGGCTCGCTCCTCTGGCCAGAGAGGGCACTCTGATTGCAGATATTTTAAGAGATCTGCAGACGCAAATGATAGCATGGCTGATTGTAAACTATTACTAGTATTAACTAAGAGCGTTTCTTACCTTTGATCTAAGCTGTGAATATTATATGAGCTCAAATCAACTGTATTTGAGAATATTTGAAATCTGTTAAAAACAGACTCACACTTGTCTCTTTGTCTGGTGCAACTGGCCAATAATGTTATCAGTGCTTAATATTGTATCCCTTAAAAAGGGGATAAGTGACAACATAAAGGCAAGAACAACGYGAATTCAGTCTTTATTTACACAGGCTAACATTAGGATTATTAGGATTTACTAATTTTTGGTCTGCATTTGTTGTAGCCCTGCTTAAACTGACAGCAAGAGTGAAACCAGGTTTCAGATGCTCTGTGGTTGCCTTACAGCTATAATGCAACAGTTTTGAATGAGATGCGTTTTGAGATGCAAGTTTTTCTTGCACTAGAGTTGTGATTTCTGACACTACCCTTTCTAGAGATTTATAATATCAGTGGGATGGTGTTTCTTTCTTTTCTTTTACTTTTTTTTCTTTCTTTTTTTTTAACTGATTTATATATGAATGAGGCAGAGCCCTTTTCTTTTATTTTCTGTTCTTTTTGCTACAGCTCACTGGCTGCTTCCCTTTTTTCCCAGCCTTGTAGTATTTCCACCCTCCTCTCCCTTCCCCCAGTCTGCCACAGTGTCAGTGAGAAACAAAACTGCTGAAACCTGAGCTTTCTGGCTAGAGAAGATGAAGAATGAGAGGAGGTGGTAATTAAACCCTCCCCCATATTATTCATGCAAAGGAATTGTCTTTGAACACCACTTCATCCTGGGAGCCTCTCTGAGTTCAAAGAGAAAGTTGAGTTGTTGTCATTCTGGGGCCATAATCTAATCACGGTTTCCCCCTTTGATTTAAAAATCTTCTTAGGAGGTGGCAAATATCTCTCCCTGTCTACCCTTTTATATTTTATTTTTAATTTTTAGTTTTAAGAATGTAGTTTTTGTTGTTTTGGCGTTTTTCTTTTAGTGCAGAGTTTTATCACCCAAGTTAGGCTGGTTTCTGTCACTGGCTATGGTTAAGAGATCTAAGCCTTTAGCAGTATCAAGAACAGACACATTTTCCTCTCTGTAATTGCAGACAATTCTCTGTATGCAGGATAAGACCAAAAGGCTCCCCAAGAGCCTCCATCTTCCAAGATATTTCCAGATTCATGCTTTCAGAAGCAGCTCTGGTATGAGTGGTGCTTCTTGGGACAGGCATCTACCATCTACTGGGATAGATCTACCATTTTTAATCTCTTGGCAGATAAAGAGCACTGACTGTGTTTCTTCATCCTCTTCTTGCCCTCTTTGCTCTGAAGAAGCCCAGCAAAACATCTCTAAACATCAGTCCATTTCCATACAGACCATAAATGCTGCCACTGACACACGGGTATGTGCCCACACGTAGAAAGTAGGAAACYATGATCTCAGCAGTCTTTTCCTTTTCAACGTTATTCATGATATGATTCTCTGATACAGACATTTAACATGTTTTGTGTTCTTCCTTGCAAGGGGTGTTCTGCATCAGCCACTTGAAGGAGATGAAGATCATCCATTATGGTTTCTGAGATTTTCAAGTGAAAGGTCCAGTATTACTCAAGGGGTTGGTGAGACAGGGCCTATTCCCACTTCCACCAGTAATGTTCCTCCAGGTAATGTCCATCCTTGATGTCAGAATTGATTAGGTCTATTCAGGGCACACRTACTTGTTCAAGGTGCTCCTGAAGATTCTTGCAAAGTTCAGTCTGCAGATAAATAAAGGCAAAATTAAGTTATGGTCACTGCAGGCTGGGGTGTTTTTGAGCACATGCAAGTGTTTGCATGGTGAATTTTGGCTCCTTGGCAGTGTAGTGATGCTGAGGAATTGCCTGTCCAATAATAAGTATGAACACCTGCCCTGTGTGTCTCATCTGAGACAAGATGTCAGGACAYCTTAACACTGCCCTTTAATTCTACTAAAAAAAATGTTAAAAAAAATAAAGAGGACACTTTATATAATAATAAATAAAATAAAAAATAATAAAAAACTTCTGAAAAAATCAATAACAAGAAAAGTAATGACATGAAGTAGATTTCCTTGTGAGTTTAGGGCTTTCAACACATGGTGTCATTTCAAAAACACCAAATGCTAGTAGCTCCCCTTAAGCCCATATGGCTCTGCTCAGCAGACACACTTGAAAAATCCTTACCTTTTCTTTAGATATCTAAATATACACCTGTCACACTTATTTTTAACATCTTGTCTTAAATTTTTGTTTCCCACAATTTTTAGATACAGATTTACAGAAGAGTGATCATTTCTTTCAATCTATATCTGGTCAAATCTCTTTTGTGCTGCTTATGTAATTATCATTTTAAAAGTGGCTAAGTAGTTTTTGCATATACTTCTCATGTTTGAGTTCATCTCTGCTAACTTTGTGTATCTAAGTATTAGATGTTGAGCTCAAGATGGTCACTTAGGTTCTCTCACTTTTGGACAGAGGAACATAGGCGCTGACAATGGCTGTTCATCCTTTCCTGAGGTTGCTTGGATAACTATTTCGCGAGGAATCTGGAGTGATCATTTTTAAAGTGCCTAATTCTTAGGCAGCTAAATGRGAAGAAGCTTATCCTTCATGCCCTCAGCATTGGCTTTCACAGCAACCAAATCTGCTTCATTAAGAACTGATGTTTAGCTAAAATGCTGCATAATTAGTGCGTAAACTATCTGATATTCCCAAATGCCAGTGGGGCATGGCTGATAAATCTCTGCCTTGTTTCCTGCTTCCCACGTGAAAATAGCCAGGCTGAGCACTGGCTGGTTTTGAATTAGAGCAGCRAGGACGGAAGAGAAGATCACCTGAGAGATGCCTCCCTCTGTGTAAATGTGTATTCAAATACACAAGAAGATAATATGAAGGAGAGCAGATTTTGCAGCAGTCTAGTTAGGGATTAGTATTCGTATTTTTTAGATAAGCCCCTTCATGCAGCTGAATAGCTCTTTTTTCTGGCAAGTGGATAAATCTTGTCTTTTTGTGTGAAATACACCATAATTTGCACAATGGAGTGAAAATCTCATAAACAGACAGTTGAAAGAAAGTGGCTGTCTTTTGCTAAACACATGTGGGTTCAGTTTCAGATGTCAACAATAAAAAAATAAAATACTTGACAATGGGAAAAAAATAACTGAACAATAACATGGAAATTAATAATTTTCTGTAAATTAAGCCAGGCTGTTAGAATCACAGATTCTGCATTTAGTAACAAACATTGCAATTCTGTGGAAGCTGGTTACTTCTCTTAGGTGATGTTTACCTGCACAAAATACACATGGAAGGATACCAAAGTGTAGTTCTTACATATCTCTGTAATTTTGTGTTGATCAGTTTACAGACAAATTCAGGATGCCCTGACCTAATCTGAATGAGCTCAGGGTACATAAAATCACATCAATATCCACAGTAGAAAAAGCAGTATTYTATTTAGAATAAAACCAAACCACCCCACTATAACCCCTACCCCAGATTTCTGGTTTCCATTCATAAAAGCCAAATGAATGAATAGACCGGGATATTGAGGTGGCTTCCTGAGCCACACTTCCAGCATAACATGACAAAGGCTGAATTTGTGTTTGGAATTGACAGATTCAGTGACTCCTAATCAAAGTTATGGGTCTGGTTCCTTTAAATTACCAGCACAACTATGATCAACAATTGCATCAACATTAGMCAATTTTGTAATGTGTAATGTGGTTTACATCTGTGGCTAGAAGACAGGAAAACCTAATTTAATAGTCATTGCTTTTTTTAAGATAAAAAGCAATGTATCAGCCTTAAACAAAAGAAAGACTCCRAACTTATCTTTACAATTGTGTTTATTTGTTTCTAGAACAAATACAAGATGGCTAGATCTTACCATTATTTTTGCTGACATATATTGGGTATGTTTCCTTTGTGCTCCACTGTTTGTGATTAACACTGCCATAAAGAAAACAAAGCCATGATTATTACTACTGAAACTGGAGAAGAAAATATCTCCTGATTGAAATAAGGAGAAAGTTTCACAACACACCATGGCAATTCATTGTGTAACTTGGTGCAAGCAACTTTAAATTTGAGTGGAGGCTTATGGGGCTCTTAATTGAGTTATTCATTAATATTTGTCRTCTACAAAATGAGTTTACAGTCTTTGAAGTCTTTAGACTCTTTTAGATTTTTTGTGGTAAGAATCATCTTTATGGTGTTGGTCATTTAATTAGTCAATGATGTATTGGGAAGCCAATGTTATGTCACATCCCCATCTGCTTTCATTACTGGCATCTGTGATGATCTTTCCTTTCACAGTCTGAGGTCAGCCTTGGTGACTTGCCTTGTGGATGCCCACCCTTCCTCTGAGATTCCCTGAATCCTGCTGTCACCTTCCTTCTGACGCTTTTAATTTCCATTTGCATTTTTCTGCCCACTGACCTTTAGTGACAGGTGTCCTTCAGGGACCTTGTCTGTGCTGGTAACAGAGGGCTGTGGGAATTTTAAGGTGTGTCCTGATTTACACAAACAGCTGTATTTTGCATCTCTTTCAAGAGAAAAAATCACCCCAAATTCCAGCATTTAGTGGCAGCATATGGAGACTCACTTGGATGCTTTGGCCAGCCTGAGTGTCCATTTTATCTCAGTGACAAGAATTCCTTACTTATCTCCAAGGATTCATAGGCTCCTAGGAAAGATGTTCAAATTTTAGCCATTTGACTTTAGCAGGTTTGGTTCTCATGCAGTCAAAGCCCAGGGGAATTGCTTTGAATGCTTAACTAGAAGCAAGAGCCAGATAAACAGAGCAGAAGGCCAATGAGATCCTATTGTAAATCCATCAAACAAACACAAACCCCTCCCTAACCATCAGCCTGATTCCAAAAATGTGCTTAATGGAAGATTCATGTGCCAAAGGACTCCTGTTACTGGACAGTGCAGAGCTGAGGTATTATTGAATCCTGTGTCTTCCTCTGCATTTCCAGCTATGAGAGTGGAGCTCATGTCCTCCCCTGCTCTGTCCAAGTAGCTGCAGAAACCAATGGAAATATAATTGAACATGTAAGATTCAGTTAATTCAGTTATTCAAAGCATGTGGCTGCACTATCTTCCAAAATACCCTCCAGCCAAGCAACCCTTAGCTTGGCCATAGCTAAACAATGTTCTAAAATTCTCATCTGAGGTCAGCAGCTCTGTGATAGCACTGGGGAGTGCAATTGCTGCAGGCCTGGGTGAGCACATTTCGTGCAAGGCTCAGAAACGCCGCTGCTGAGGCTGCTCCTGGCTGCTGCTGCCGCTTGGACAGAGCCCACACAGGCTCCTTCTTAAAAAGTCACAGATATCCACTGGAAAATCCTTGATATTTATTTTTGGATACTGGGCTAAACCCTGGCTTTGTAGAGGTGAGGAGAGTTTCCATTGATTAGATTAGAGCCCAGACTTCTTTTTCCAGCTTGATTTCTAGGTGAGCCCTGTCTCAGTCTGTTTCCTGAAGGAGTGGCAAGGAGAGTTTTGCTTTTTATGTTCACCAATGGCAGGGTCTGAGGCTGGGAATCAGCCTTAGCTACCACCATTGCACTAACTGTGCAATGAACAGGAGTTTGATAGTGGCACACTCCGAATACAGACAGTATAGATTTGAGTTCTGGGTAGCTGCAGATTACTAATCTCTGCAGCTGCTGCTGAGAAATCTTCTGCTCAGATTCCTCACCAGAAGGAAACACATTTACTCAAATGGATTAAGTTTCTCATCTTTTAATTTTAATTTCTTCTCTTATTACTATGTGCAAAATAAGAATACCCAGCTCATCTCACCTTTTCTGCCTGTAGATTTTCATCCTCCCAGGAAGGTCAGGTTTACCCCCTCTGCAGATGGGGAAACTGAGTCATAGGGAGAGGTATCTGAGGTCATTAAGAAGCAAATGGAAAAACTGTTGTGCAAACTGGTCAACGGGTCTCTGGAGTCCCTGCCCAGTTGCTTGCTCCCGTAAATGTCAGTCCCACAGGGTTTAAACTAAAACTAATGGTGATAAATMGGAAACTCCCCACTGATTTAGATTATCTTTGAAATCAACATACATCTCTCTCTCTAGAGAGATATATATATATACATATAAATATATATAAATATAAATATATGTATATTTGTGAAAGGATATATATATAAATATATATATGTATCCTTCCACAACCTCAAGTGATTTTAATATCTTATCTTGATCTTATATTGATCTTATCTACAAAGTGTTTGATTGACACAGCAATTACAGTTCCTGTGGTGAGTCAACAATAACATTATCATCACTGCTGCAGGATGACTGAGGGGCTGATTAAACACACCCAGAGGAGAGTTTGCCCAGTGAAACATGCAGAGTCCATTGCCATGGATCTAGACGTCAAGCAGACTGGCCAGATATAGAAGTCTGCTGCACTGGAACATTGAAAGGTTCCCCCTGGCTGGATGGGACTCATGAGATGGGTCCAGATGTGTGGAATTCATGARCTACAGCATGCCACCAGAGACAAGTTACCTTCCAACCCCAGTACTGGATCTTCTGTTCTTCCTCATGCCTCGCAGATTTCTGCTGTCCCAGATTACAAGGATTCCTCTGCTTGACTGTGGGAAATCTCTGAAGTTTGTGACAAGGTCAGGGCTGGGCAGCTGCAGGCAGCTCTCCCTCCACGGAGGGCTCACTCCCCCTGGCATCAATATGGCACTCCCAGCTCCCACRCCCCGACCAACATGCACTGTGCAAGTGTTCAGTGTGCCTCAGGTGGATTTAACCAGCTGGATGAGACACAGAAGCTCCCAGAGAGGACACGGTGCTAAAAATGAGGCAGTACCACTTGGAGTTTGAGCAGGTTTTTCTGTCTGGTTTTCCCTTCCTCTGAGTGAAGTATCACCTAAAACCTTGAACTGCCCAGGTGGCTGAGGTATCCCCAAGTGTCTGGGTTTCTGTGGCTGCTGTTCTTTAGCTGAGTGCTCACTATGGGAGTGATCATTGTCACCACTGAGCTTCCCAACTCTGACATCCAGGATGGTGCCTGGGGTCCCAATGRGGCTCCAAGAGCTAGGCAAGCACGGTGTCTTTCCAAGGTCTGGGTGGGAAGCAGAGCTGGCAATGCTTTGGGCTGCTCCCTGGGTCTGCTCACTCCTCTTCCTCTGCCCATTCTTGCTCAGTGCTCCTCTAAGTACTTTCTGTAAGAGATGGGAGCAATAACAGCTCCACTGAGCCCCACACTTTTGTAAAACTATTTTAAAAGTTTTTATTTCCTGAATGTAAGAACTCAAACCTTCCAAGTCACGTGTGCTACTAATCAACATTTTCCTGCCCTGCCTGCTTAAACTTCCACTAACTCRTCCTGAGTCCCCCATTAAAGATATGATAACATTTTGTATCAAATTTCCCCTATAGTTAGATGCACAAACACTGTTAGTCTTGCTGAGAATGAGACTATCAGTAACAAAACCCTCCATCAACTTCCAGYAGTTTAACAAGATCCCTCTTTTTTATTTTATCAGTCTGATGTGAATCCCTCTGATCAGGTGTTAACAAGCCAGGCTATTTTCCCTCGATAATCCTCTAGCACTATAAATATATACTCACTATTCAGACATCAAGTCACATGGACTGTAAGGGCTTTTAGGTTTCCACTCCTGACACATTTTTATAAATCTTCGTTTTTTAAATTTCTCACATTAATTGTTCATAATAGCAGCATCAGTATCATATCCAGGAAGGAAAAAATAGTTGGCTTTAAAAGGCTTTCCCTTTAAGGAAAGTTTGTTTATTTTCCTACATGTAGTAAGGAATTTATTTGATTTATATTATATTATCCATAGACGTAAATTTTTATGGATATTATTGGCGATCCACAACTATCTGTTCCGTACATGTCATTTTTGCTTGATGGGTAAAGTATATTTGGTGATCACAACCATACAACAGACAAAAGCTGAATTCTGATTTGCCCTTGGAAAAGACACCTCACCTTCCTGCACTTATTGCTCACCTGGAATGGCTGTGGTCTTCTTGAATATACCAGCATCTCTTTTTGCCCTTCTGGGAGATTCCCAAAACAGAAATGGGAACTGGACAGAAGACATCCAGTAACTGAAGAGCCCTGAGGAAAAGAAACCAAACAAACAACAAATGTCCCTCCCTTCCAAAATGGTATAAGGAGACAGTATATTTATTTTCTAAATTTGTATAAGAACGCAATTAAGTCCTGCTTCATTATGCAGTTTCTTACTTGGTTTTAAGAATGTTATCATATCCTGGGGAGAAAAGGCAAGTAATGATATGGGCAGGAATTATGATCTGAACTGCACAAATTTTCTGTCAAAATCTTTTGGGATTGTATGTAACAAAGTTTCTGATATTGTCTCTACCACTCCTTTTTTCTGTAACTTTGTAAAAAGCTGTAAATAATTTTACTGCTGATTTTTCTCATAGAAGTCACTAAGTCAAGGCCGCAATGCCTGAAATCTAGASTGACTATTTAATTGCTTAATTTAAATATTTAATATTCAAGCAAAATATTGAAATTAAATTGATTTAAATATTGAATGTTGCACAGGAAAATGTCTACATYAATATTTACACCTTTCTGGCTTTGTATTGCATCAAACTCCTTAGAAACTGTTCCCAGAGCAGCACCACCACTTCCCAGGAGCTCACTATGGGAGGGATGGAGCACCTCTCCTACAAAGACAGGCTGAGGGGCCTGGGATTTTTCAGCCTGAAGAAAAGAAGGCTTTGGGGACACCTCATTACAGGACCTAAAGGGGACTTAGAAAAAGAAGTGAGAGGGATTTTTTTTTGTTTCTTTTTTTTGGGAGGACAGTGACAGGACAAGGGGCAATTATTTTAAACCGAGAGAGCATGGTTAAATTAAATATTTGGAAGGAATTATTTACTCAGAGGGTGGTGAAGCACTGGAACAAGTTGCCCACAGAAGCTGGGATTGTCCCATATCTGGAAGTGTTCAAGACAAGTTTGAATGAGGCCCTGAGCAACCTGACCTAGCAGTTGGCATCCCTGCCCATGGCAGAGGGGATGGAACTTGCTGGTCTGTAAGGTTCCTTTCAACCCAGGACATGCAATGGTTCTGTGATAAATAAACTCTTTTCATACCCTCAGAGTCTCACAATTAATGCTCAGTCAGTGCTAAGGATGTTTGCTTTACATATGGAAAAATTMACCTTTTTGGACAGGTTAAAAATCATCTTAATCTACATCAAAAAATCTGAATAATATTAAAAAAAAAGGTTCAATTTACATTAAAAAAAAAAACCAAACAGGAAAAGAATGATGGAACCTTCCTAATGAACCTGTACTGAAACCTGACAGAAAAGATGCTGCATTAGGCAACTGGCAACTGGATCCATTAAGAATGTTGGAACACAGCATATGGGATTGCTAAGTGATTATCCATTATGCATTTCCTGTGGCTAGAAGATTCATCCTGAGCACTGTTTTCTTTTTATWCCTATGAAGGCTGGATTATTCTTTTGAATGAAACGTGAGAGAGAAAATTTTATTGGCTTGCATTATGCCATTTTCTGCAGCATGAGACATGAGTCAAATTATGTCAATGAATAATAGTCTAAAGGTTTTGRACAAATATGGAACACTATTCTTCCTAATTAAAAAGCAAAACAATGTGGAGCTCTTTGTTTCCTGTCTCCAGCAAAACAGTAACAAAACTTACTTCTCTGATGACACGATTGTCCTGCCCTTCCTGTGAAAAAATTTGCCCTCTGTCTGCAGTATTACTTAATTTTCTTACTGTTAAGCCATCTTGAACAAAGAGTGGTGTTGGTATTCAGCATCCTCTGTAAAGATTAATATACAGATTCTGCCAATGCTATGTTTCTCCTGTGTCATTTTTAATAGAGTTTGTTTTCTTCTAGTATTTAAGTTTGAAATTTAGCCCAGGAAACTTCCACTGCCAAGCAAAACAAAAATAAAGCAGAAACAGGACACACAGTTTTCCTTTGTAATCATGTAATTGCTAAATGAAAACACAAACTGGTGGGCAAAAATGCAGAAAAGGTGTAATTGATGTTTCAATGACTGCTACTGAATGTCACAGCATCTGCAATATTGACCTCCATTCTCTGGAAAAGAGAATTCATTGATCATTTAATACTGTGCCAGTGTTTTCAGGTCTTAGAGCTTCATGGGCTCCACTGTGAAGCAACTGGATTGATTGCAAATGTTCAAAAGTTTAAAATTAGTAAAATTAAGTTAGGAAGTAACAAAAMGAGAACTGCATTCTAAACTCCAAATTGAGGCATGAAGAACTGTCTCCCATGGGAGAACCTCCTCGCTGTAGCAGGGGTAGAAATCCTGTCCTTGAGCAGCAGCAGAAACAACCTATGATAAACTGTGTAACCCTCATTCCCTGTCTCCCTGCACCTCTGAAGGGGAGGAGGTAGAGATGAAAAGGAGAGAGGGATAGGGGGAAGATTTTTTTCAAGATTTGTTTTCTTTCTCATTATTCTCCTTTGATTTTGATTAGCAGTACRTTCAACTTTTTTCCCCCCATTCAAGTCTGTTTTGTCTCTGATGGTATTTGGTGAGTGATCTCTCCTGGTCCTTATCTCAACTCAGTAACATTTGTTGTATTTTCTCCTGTTCRCTTGTGGAGGGGAGTGAAGCAGCTTTGGTGGGAGTGTGGCATCCAGTCTGGGTCAACACACCATAAATGATTTTGTGGAAAAAAGATTTTCTACTGTTTTGGTTTTTCAGGAAATCACATAGAGGTTAATAAACATTCAGATTTAGCATAGGTGTATTCCTGCAAAGTCACTTGGTTTAGCACCATAGCAGTTACCGTGAGTATAGCGCACACTAAATGGATTAAGAACTAGCCAGCTGGCAGGTTTCAAAAAGTATTTGTTGATGGGGAATTGTTACCAAATGGATGTGTTTCTCATGGAAATTCCCCAGTGGGCTGTTCTGTGTCTAACACTGTTAAACACTTTTATCAACTCCTTATTTGCACTTGTTGTAATAAGCTTTGATTTTCCTCGATACGCCTGACAGATTAGTTAGTGTTCAGTGATGTACATGTTTTCTGCAAACTGTTAGCCTCTTACCAGGGTTTTGCTGTAATTCATTCTGTTGCCTCTTGTGGTCTGGACATAAAGTTTAGCTTTTTAAGACCTATTGTGAAATTCCATGTAGAATTCTGCCCATTTTCCTCTTTTTCTCACAGATAAAAGAAGACACTCCCATTACAAGTTTTGGTACTCAGCTGAAGTAGCTGGAGACTGGACTTGTACTTTGGAAAAAAAATTTAAAACTTTGAAGGAAAAGAAGGTTTAGTTACACATTGGRAGCCTCTGGTTTTGGATCTACAAAAGAAATTTAGCTCCCACTTAGAAGAAAGTCTTCAACTGTTATCTGAATGAGAGATGTGTCATTCTGGCAATGTTTGCACACATATAATRGTCTTTATTTAAGGATGTTGCAGTGCTGAAAAATATTACATCATTAGGAGAAGAGCATAATAATATAAAAATACTGATCAAAGGTAAGTCACGAAAAGTAATGCTAGCAATGGCTGTCAGTACAAGTCTGCTGATTTGATTGTAGAGGAGACACCYTGATTACCATGAGAGAGGGACCCTTGGCTGGTATGTGTTCAAAAGTTAAAGGAATGAGTCTGGAAGAGGCTAATGGAGTAGGATGAAGTGAGAATATAATTTTTTTTTCTGTATTAGGGACTGTTTCTTTTATGAACAATCAGATTTTAAAGAGATAGAAAGCATGGTACTATTTTTCACACTGGGGAAAGAAGGTGCTTGGGAAAGAAGGTGCTGGACAGTGTTCAAATTTCAGAGGATGAAAGCCTGAAGGGTTTTCCTCTGGTTTTGAAGTGAGGAGTCCATAGGTTTTGCATGTTGCATCACTGCAGGGGTTGTTGTGAGAGCCTGTTTGCAAAGCAGGGCAACAGCCAGGAAATCAACAAGGAAAGCAGCAAATAGGTGATGGKAAAGATTACTTGGGAACAAACCTTGTTGGAACAACTAGCTAAGAGCAATTAGCAGGGCAGCCAGCACCAGCCCTGGCCAGTGGGAAGAGCCAGCCACAAAGAGTGCCAGCAGCAAGCACCTCCAGGAGGGACAGTGGGGAAGGGCTGTTTGCACATGGGCTGTGCCTGGCTGCAAGTTCTGAGAGCAGGAGCACTGGCTGCTGGCAATGCCCAGGCTGCCTCTACCTCATGGGTAGAGCTCAGGCATGATTCTGCTGAGAATGACCATCCTACTACTGAAATCTGCCTGAGTCTGGATCAAAACCAGAGTGAGGTGCAACAAGAAGAGGATATCTGTGGCTGACACCAATGCACTGATCTTTCAGAGGTCTCTTTTRGCCTCTCTGGAGTGAGCAGGTACCTCAGGGGGGAATGGGATCATGTTTCCTTCTCTTGCTTGGATTTTCTAGGTGGAAAGGTATGCCTGGAGCTCAAGTGTCTGCTGTAGAAGCACTACTAGGCTCAGGGTTTGTACTTTACCAGCAAACTACCACTGGAAATTTATTTACTGTTAATAGGTGCAGATCCCTTTATTTGCACTTGGTTTGCCTACAGCTGGTAGTTCCCAAAATCTGGCTTCTCTTYCTTCCTTATGAGGAATCCTCAGCCATTCAAGAGTCAGATGACTCTGATGCCATCTTAAATGGGAAATAAGCCCAAAACTCAAAAAAAATGGTTTCACTCATGAGAGTGAGGAACATTCTTGTACCAAGTATATTACTTGTAAAAGTGTAAATGTATTTGATGATCTTKAAGAATGAAAGATTGAGAAGTGAGATGGTGGGCCAGAAGGCAGTGCCCTGCTGAGAGGTCAGATCCATCYATTTCTGCTGAAGCCAAGAGGAATCAAAGGGGTTTTTTAGGAGAAGTTTTTCTTCAGCCATAGGCCCAGTATCTCTCTGCTCACGACCAGCAGCATTTCTCTTTTGTAGCATTGTCTCTCTATATTTCTGTAAAGGGACTTCAAACAACCTCCTTGGTTTTGGAATATTGGTATCTTGAAGGCCTGCATGGCATTCTTCCTTCTGGCAGTTTCCTTGCATTTATTTAAGACTGAACAAGCCCAGGAKCCAGGCAAGCAATACTGCTGAGCAGTGGCAAACAGCTTTCTTTAGACTGCTAATATTATTTGCAAATTCAATGCTGAGCTACAGACTGCTATTTGTTCTCTTTAAATGTACAGGAAAACTGCTGTGAAGCACAAGCTGTCAAGATTATTTTGTGTAAGCAATTATCTTCTATCTTGACTGGACTGATGTGGGCTGGACACACAGTTTTCCTTTGTAATCATGTAATTGCTAAATGAAAACACAAACTGGTGGGCAAAAATGCAGAAAAGGTGTAATTGATGTTTCAATG
>JACDOX010000058.1:1777286-1811728 GCA_014549065.1 Cardinalis cardinalis | reverse complement strand
AAAATAAAATAAAATAAAATAAAATAAAATAAAATAAAATAAAATAAAATAAAATAAAATAAAATAAAATAAAATAAATATGCAGCCACCCAGGACGAGAGGAGCACATGCTATCTCTTTTAATTATTTTCATTCTGTTTTGTGTGTGTTGAAATATTTCTCTCCTCCAGCTACAGCAGACTACCCCAGATAGAGTTTAATTTTAGTTCAGTGAAACAAGATAATCTATGTTAGTACAAAATGTCTCACATAGGTAGAACAGCTGAAGAAGAAGATTTAGCCATGGCAGTAATGAGCTCTGGGCTTACAGAATGCATTGTTTAAAATTGAAGCACAGACTAGGCCTTGGGGTATCCCATGATCCTGGGATGAAAGTACAAAGTATCTTTATTAATATTATAAAAAATTTTACCCATAGATGAAGTAAATCTGAAGTAAGCCTTTCTTCTGAGGCTTCCTCTTTCTGTCAGACTTGTGTTTGTTTGTGAGGTTTACATGCTTCCTGTGCCTGACCAAAACCAGGGCTACTGAAATAACTTGAGAAATGTTATCACTCTGATGTTTCTGAGACAGCTAGGATTAGAAATGACTGGAAATGTTATGGAATAGTCTGTTTTCATGAGATTTCCATCCAGATATGTAGACCAAAGGGGTTTCTTGCTCTGTGAGCTTACAGAACACCTTTCCGTGCTCTTTGATGTAAACTCCTTGCTTCCTGTAGCATAAAGAAAAGTCTCCCCTGCATTGTATCTATGCAAATTACAGCAAATAGAACAGTATAAACTCACCTTTTAAGTCTGACCTTTTGTTTGAACGGTTAACACCTGAAAGATGGAGTTTTTTCAGTTTTCAAAGCTGGGTATTACAGTTTGTTTGTCAAACTAGGAAAGRATTGTGTTATAACCCATCCTTTCAGGGCCCTGCAATAGGCATAGGAAACACTGGATTTTTGTAAGCCAACAGAAACCAGACAACACAGAGTTAAAGTCTGACTCCATCCTGAGAGTACCTTGTTTTCTTTGCACAATTACCTGTGGTCTCAGTTTGTTAGATGATCTCAGCTGGCGTTCAAAGTAATACTGAGACCATTGATATAGGGATGAAGTTTCCAGCTTCAGCTTGAAAGACCCCTTGTGTTTGTGGATTCAGGTCAGACATTTAGTGTTACCTGAACTTAATTGCAGTTTGTTTTTGCTTTGCATTGTCTTCTAAAAAAGCAGTCCAGAGAAAGAGGGAGGCCTGGGAAAAACAAACTGCTTGACCAAAATGACTCCAAAAGCAGCMTTAGGACCATCTCCAAGTCTAAACACACCTCTGTCAGAAAGGTTATGTCCCTGCTCCCCAAACCTTGCCACTTCCTGCAGAAGCCCTGCTTTTTTTGTTTTGGGCCATAACAAAACCCAGGGCTGCTATTATGTTATCCTTGTCTCTCATCTCAAGTTCAGACTGCTTGTGCAGGCAGCACAGCCCTACTCTGACTCCCTTTTCCCAGTTTTGCCTCCGAATTTTCCTTTTCCGTCCCGTACAAGGAGGTTGGGTGCCCTGGCTGTTTGTGACCATCATTAAGGTCACAGTTATCTCTAGTATCCACCTATGGCTGTCATCTTTAATTAGCAAATACAGTCCTACTTATCCTTTCTTGAGTGAGGGCAGGCAGTCTCCTTCTTGGTTTTGGGCCTACTTTAAAAGTTGGCTCAGTCTGGGAAGCATTTCTAAATGCTTCAGACACCACTGAAATGACACCACTAGTAAATTATGGCCCTTGAGATATGTGTGCACGTTCACATCACAGCATTTCCTTTTAATATTTTAATGTGGATATAAAAAATRTTGGATATATGTTGTGTGCTCAAATTGCAAACTCCATTAACTCAAAACTTTATTTGACTCGAGAGCTAGTAAAGAATTCTTCTGAGCTCCATTTATATGCTGATGATCTCTGCAATGCATTTGAATACTTACAAATTATGATATTTACTAGTGAGACTTATCTCAAGATTGATATGTCACATCAGAGCAGGCAGATGAGCCTGAGACATCTTGTTACATCAGTTTAATGGGTTCCTGCAGATGAGCTTATTGGCAGTAAATGTTTGTGCACATACTTGTAGCTAAGACATAGTGGGCTGACAGCAATGTGCTAATGTTATTCATTCCCATGAACAAATGATAATTTATTCCTAATTCACCTGTCTTTTGCTGTAACTCAATCCACACACAGGCAGTTTCCATTGCTCTGATGGTGCACACAATATCTTAAACTCTCATGGCTGGATCAAAAATCCTTTCAGTTAATCTAACTTCTGCTATTAAGATATTAAAACTTTTTTATTCTTTCATAGAGATGAACAAAATGGATTTGAAGTGAGACTATGGTTGCTAAACTCWCTTACCAATTCATGTAATAGTGACCATCATGAAAAAAAAAATTTGTCTGAAAAAAATGATAGTTCTACAGTCATTCTTGAAGAAAAATCTGAATCAATAGAGTGTGACTGTCTGAAGGTGCTAAATGAAACTAGGTAGTTTCAAGAAATTGTTTGGACAGACTTTTCTTACGTAGATTCAATTTCTGTTTAAAACAAGTGCATAAAGTATATCTGGAGAGTTTAGTAAATCTTCTAGGAGTGAAATCTGTATGCAAACTGCAGCTATGGCAATAAACAGACTATTCTGCCAAAGCAGTACAGCAAAGGAAAATGGATCTCAGACTTTGTGCAGGAACTCAAGGTAAAAGTTAACACTATGACAGTAATGACCATGAGCCTCMCATGCAAGCAGGTTTTTGTGCTGAAAGCAAAGACTGAAGAAACAAGCTATGCCAAGATGAATGCAGCAGAACAGAAACAGATAGGGCAGTGAACCACTCATGAGAAGAYTGGCTGCATTTTAGAACGAGCTCAGCAAGTAAATGCGAAATATATTGCTTTATAGCATAAGGCATTAGAAGCAGAATGTCAGGAGGCTGGCAAAACTACCCACACTGTTTCTTAAAAAAAAATTGCCCACAGTTGCCAGTCAATAGTAAATAGTTTGGTAAAATGCAAGGAAACAAGTCATATGCATGTGAATAAAGAGAAAAACCACATCATGCCCATAATATTCTGGTAACTGAGTAAACTTACTTCAGGGTATGGAGAAGGCATCTCTCTCTGCTTGTTGGGTCATGTCTATCCAAACCACTTTCACTCTGCATCAAGAGACTCTGCACGCAGCATCTACACAATTCAGGAGTACAAAGTATGGTGTAATGTATGCCAGGTAAGTAAAAGTAGCAAACATCCATAAATGTGCTCATTGCCACCTAGAAGACACCTGATGGTGGCCTGGCACTTACCTCCCAGGGGTACAGCAGGCTCAGTGATGCTGTTGAGTTGCCATCTTTCGCCTTTCATTTTTTTCCTTGGAGGCATATGCCTCACATGCCAGTATTTTTTCTCTTGAAGCCTCCTCCCAAGGCATTAAAAGAGAATGGGAAGCATKGAATTACCAATTAAATCTACCTTTATACAGAGCTTTGTTTCATCAGTGTTAATACTATATTGATAACTGAAAATGAATGCAGTTGGATTTATTAATGCAATTTAATAAATTTAATACCAGCACTTTTTTGGGGGAGCAGAAGGAGGAAACAAATACATAAGTCACTAATTACAGACTTGTGAAGTAGTGTTGAAAACAGTTAGGATTCACATATTATCAAATATAATAAAATATAATTTTAAACTACTGATTAGCAAACAACAAAGTACCTGAAAATCATAATTTTGGGATCTATAAACAGTTTTCCAATAACAGCATCCATAGAGTGTCTTACTGACACTGAGATCTGGTGCCCAACAGTTTTGTAAATTGCAGTATCAAAGCTTAATGATGGGTGAAATTTTATGRTCTCAATCTGGTTATGAATGGTTAAACTTTTCCTTCAAATTTGCTTTCCTTTTTGAGCCATAAAATTACCTGTGGTCTTGTTTGTCAACCCCTTCAAGGGTTGAGGGATGTGTTTAACCAATTTTCTGTGAGACTTCTAAACTCTTTCAATTGTAAATTCCCATGCTATCGTTGCTGACTGTTATTGCTCTTAAAAACACTGATTCCAACAAGATAGGGCCACACAAGAAAGTAACRTTTAAACCTGTTTGATTAGTGGATAACTTCACCAAACAAAAAAGAGCAATCAAGTCCATTTTTGTCAGTGAGTTRACTATGTGAATTATATTAATTCCTGCAGAAAGCCCTTTATTCTATGGAGTTTGTTAATAAATAATTATGACATTCTCTTGAGTCAATCTGTCTAAATGCAAACATCAAGACAGATCATCTTGTAGCCTGTAGTGTGTAAAACAATTTGCCCTCAGTAGGTGGGCTGTTCTATAYTGTTTTCGTATACCATTCTTTTACTCAAAAAAAGCACAGCTCACCACTTTGAAGTGATTAGCTTATGGAAATATTTATTACAGGAACAGTGATTAAGTTTGGGTTCCAAGACAGGTATAAGCAYCCTCTAATCTACACCATTTTCCTTCAAGCTAAACTGTTTCTAAGTTCAATCATAATATTCATTATTCTCTTTCATTATTAAACCCCAAAAGTATTTCAACCCTAAACTGSTTACGTATTAGCAGCACTTAATTAGTCCATCTCTTTCAAGCATTTTTCCAGTTCTGGGAATGTGAAATTTTTATGCTGCTGAAGTTATAGCAAAAAGCTCTTCACCAGCATGGGCCTAGTTTATAGTGAGATGGTCTTCCCTACAGAATTACAATGTCTGCCATGAAAATCCCCAAACACATTTATATGTTTCAAAATCATTACTAAAATGTTTAATAAATTTATATTGGGGGCTTAATGGATAAGCCAAGCAATTTTTTCTTTTCTGTCACTCTGAATGGATGGAGTGGAACATCCTCCTCAGGTATGAACAGCTACACAGATTACAGGGGAGCCACTCTTTGTCTGCCCCATGGTAAGAAGTGTGCATCTGTCTATATTCTGGTGGTTTAATTCTGTTTGACTACCAGGATGAATGAAAATGGAATTTGGCCCTGCAACTGTAAAAAACTCAATGTACATAGATGTCATCTGAGCCTCACTCTCAGAAGCATATAAACTTCCAGCRGCAGTCAAGGAGTTTGGATCAGATCCTTTATTCTCTGAGCTATTGCATGTTATATTGTCTCTTCTTCCCAGACTCCAGTTTATATGTGACAACTCTTGACTTCTGGATAGTGAGAGTCCCATTGTTTTCCACCTCTCACAGTCTTTTCCTCAACAGTCCATTTCCCCAGCAGAATTAATTCCAGCTTTGTTCTATAAATGCTAGTCTCTTTCCTTAGTCACTCTAGGCATTGAGCCAATGAATTCAGACTAAACAGAGGATATTAATTTTACTTTTACATGTATATATTGCACAAAAGCTGTGATGCACAAGGGTTTACTTCCAAGAACTAGAGTGAGACAGTTGTGTAAGCTTTCAAATTTGAACGTCAGAGATAACTTGCTGAGGGAATTGGAGACACTTAAGAGGAAATCCTCTAAGATTTTCTGCTTTTAATGACTAAATACCACAAGAAAGTGGCTGTGAAGTATGAGTCCTTCACCTGAAGAACTGGAAGAGATCAAATAAACTTTGGGCTACCACCTTTTGATATTCTGCAGGCTGGTGGTTTCCAGGAGTGGATTGCGGGAAGGTGTTGAACTCTGTCCTGAGAGCTTGAGACATTTTGTAACAGAGAGGGAGAAGACTGCAGCTGCTAGAATCTCAACACTCCCAAGGCATTTGTTTAAATGTGATTATGATATGGGGAAAAGTGAAGCTCACCTTTCTCAGCTCATGGAAACAGCCTTGTAACCAGCACAAGCAGCCAGTCTGTGCTGCCTGAGGAACCTGGGTGCTGCCCAATGCTTGCCAGGAGCTGGCGGTGCAGTCAGGAGATCTAATTCAGCAAACGGTGTTATGAACTCCCCTTGGCTTTAGGGGAGAATAGTAGGGATGTTACTCAGGCATAACTTCAGTAGCTCAACAATAAACATTTTCTTGAGGCAGTCAGCTTCCCCATTGGATTCTCTTGAATAAAGGCATGAAACCTTTTACCAGATCCCTGGACAAAAGGAGGTCTTGCACCTTATATTTGTGGGACTGATCGGATTTCCTTAATTGCTATGGGGCTCTATTGTTCTGCCTCAGCAGAGCTGTGCAGAGTTTATCTCACAAACACGTGAGAAATGCAGTCCGGCACCCACAACTCCTTACCACTGTTATCAGCTAATTAACAGCACAGAAATAACAAACCTTAGCCCAAAAGGCATCACAGAAGTGAATGAGTTAACTGCTTGCAGCGCTGATGGGAGTGACTGCTAGAGAAAATACAATTTAGTCCAGTTTAAAGTCATTTTTATCCAACCTAAAACTGTTAAAAGAAGATTTACTTCCTTGAAGACAAAACAGTTATGTCCAAGACGTTATGTGTATGCCGGCAAGGACRCATCTGTTGATACATTTGGGGAACTGTTCTGGCTTAACTGACCAGCTGTGCAGGAAATATATGTGGGATCTTCCTCGAGACAGTTTGTGCCATGTGTAGGGCTGATCAGTAGTGAGAAAAACCCTGAAGTTTTTCAGCCCCAAGCTGTGATCTATAATTCAGTGTTCATGGAAGCCTGTCTATTGGAAGTGGGGTGAGTCTGAGCTTGGAGRTGAGAGGAGAAAATTAGTGAGTGTGTCCAGTTGTCCACATGTGTTTTATAGAACCACAAAGGAAAGAGATACATTTTCTCCAACCAGGTACAGCTGGGATAAAGCAAGATCCCTACTGTTCCTTGCRCGTTTCACCTTGCCAGGCACACTCAGCTGAGCTGCCAAGCAGCAGCTTTTATAGCCCCCATCTACTTGGAAGTGTTGATGATGCTGGCAGAGGCTCTGGGGCTTGGCATCAGGAACCAAAGTGATACCTTCTAAAACAGGTAGACATAACCATTGGTGACAAGTCACAGAGATCCGTGAGTTAACTGGATGGATTGTCCTGTCATAATGTCAGCCAGATATTTCAGTGCTAAATATCAGAAATGTAGGAASCCTGATGAAATGGAGAGGCAAGGCCCTTTCCTCTTTGTGCTTTTTGATCCAGCTCATTGGTTGTCCCCTCTTTCACAGCCTCTCCCCCTCTCAAGGGCCCTGCTCCTTCATTTGTCCTTCTGCAACAGTCCCAYCTCCTGCCTTGCCAGGGAGACATTTCTCCTCCACCCATCTTCTCCTGTCCTTTCAGCCCTGATTTGTTGCTGATCTCCACCCATATCCAGTGTCCTCAGGAACCCAGGACCAYGTAGGCATGTCCCACTAATTTCAAGAATTGCTTGATTAGTTCATGTCTGAACATTTTGCCCTCTCTGAAGAGGCATAACACCATGTGAGTCAGTCTTGTGGAAATAAGTCTTACTCGTCAGATCCTTGCTTAGGTCCTTTGGTGAGGGATTGGTGGATTTATTAAAAATATATTATTAGAACATGGAGAATCTTACTTCTCTGTGGATAGTGATGTAATGTATGCAGCTGTCTGGCTTAATCCAGGCCAAAGCTAAGGGAGAGTTGTTATGGACAGTACTACCCATGTTGTAGAAATGGAAAGCCAGAGTGAAATAAGGGTTTTTATTTGTCTCAATGTGACACAGCTGATTTCCTCTTCATGCTACCATGCAGACACAATCAAGGTTCATGAACCTGCTGTGGCCTCTTTTCAGCTGTGTCCTTGTCACGGACCTCTGGATGCTTTCATCTTTTGATGGGCTTTATTTTATCCATAGAGATGAGAGAGAAGAGTTATAGGGTTCAACCACCAATTGTGGACCTGTGCTAAGGAGCCTGCAGGATGCCACAAGCTGCTTCTGCAGTCTTTCCTCATGGGCTCTCTCYGTTTCAGTGAAATAAATGAACTCAATGAAATTAGTATCTTTCCCATCATGGTATATTCCCATCTGTTTTTGTAGGAGCAGMCTGGAAAGTATTTCCCATAGCTTCAGTGAGGAACTAGTCATAATATTCACRACTGTTCATAGTGCTGCTCCCCAGAGGCTTTGAGAGAGCAGCCTGATGCTGCACCTGTACCAGCTTTTCCCCACCTCAGGTTTCCCATCCCTTCCAGCGGCATGCAATCAAGCAGACCACTGCTCACCTGACCCGGRTAAATCTTGGCAACACAATSGTAGAATTGCAGTGGCTGCCACTGKTGGTCTACCCTGTTTTCCATCAAGTTATCTCTGAAGCAAGGTTCTGGGTAYTGTATTTSASGTGCCTGGTTCACTGGTGCATTGCTGCAGCACCTGAGCTGTGCTAGGAAACAGTGACAGCAGTGTTACACTGCCCTGGCAGAGCTGAAGGCAGAGCATCTTCTGCAGTTGAAGCTCCTTTTAGTAGGTACAATAGTATTTACAAAGTTGAAAGATGAAATTTCTTTTTCATATTCTCTGTTAACCATCATGATAGTTTCAGGACAGAGTCCTACATCTATAGAGTCCTGCCACGTTAATGTGAWACTTTGTGAAATCAGAAGTTTGTGGGCAACCAGTCCAGGTATTGTCCAGGTGCCATGAGGGAATGCCAGACTTAGTGCTAAGGTTGTCCAAAAATGTGCAGATATCACCCAAGCGTGTGGTTCCTGGACCTGACTGATAAAGCAAAGGGCCCCTGATGAGGAAGAACAACCCAAGAAAGACCTGGCATCTCTTTATAGAKGTACTTGGAGGTTGTGGATGAGGGTTTCAGAATTCAGATTGGGGCTAACTGGTACTAATTGGCTGCTAAACCCCACCAAACTTTAGTGAGAGCCAAATGTGTACAGAATCAGTTCAGCTCACTACAGTGGGAGGAGTATCAGAGGTAGAAAGTGTATGAATGTTTCTGGAAAGAACCCCCTGATGATAGYTAAGTAGGTGGAAGCTGATGCTATGAGCTGATGAAATGATGTGTGTCTTAATTTGCTAGGATATTTAACCAAAAGGAAGGGACTTTTCAGGCAAATAGAAAAATGTCCATTCTTTAGGAACGCAGTTTGAAAAAAAGAAAGCATATAGAAAAGTACAAAAGTATCTKCTGTCAGCAATGACATTTGTGACCATTTCTCTTAGACAAACTCAATTTTCTGGCACACTGATTTGATACAAATGTTTTTAATAGCTTCCATTCTWATTCCTTGGGCAAACACAAAAGAATACCAGTCCTAATTTGAGTTTAGCTCCATTATGTTTTTCAGTTGTGTCAAAATGCAATAGTTGTAGAACAACTGGCAATATTTTGTGAACTGCAGTCTTTATGCTCTGTCTTTGGCAGAGGTTTGGAGTTTTTCTTTCTCAGTCTCAGCTGGGCCTGTCAGTAACATGTTGCTGTTTTTTCTTCTACTGCCGCCATATTGATGTTGCCCAAAAATGTTCTGTGAAGATAGGTGGACATATGACCTTGGAATTGGTGTTGGAAAACATATGCCATTCAGTTTGTTCCCTGACTGGTAGCATGGGTGCAGGCCAGGAATAAAAGTTTTACTCAGCAAATGTGATGTATTAATATAAAGCAATAGTGTTGTGCATTCAGTTAGGTCCTTCTCATGTCAACCTCAAAGCCCTTTGCATTGATGAAAATGTGATTTGTCTACAAATACAGTCATTATTTTACAGAAATTAATTGTTACAACCACTTTTTCCTTTGAAGAAGGAGAGAAAGGTGAAGGAAAAAGTTCTTTCAGGATTCGWGACACAAAGGTGGTAGATTCACATGCTCACCCTGTACAAACAGCAGCAAAAAAACCCAGATGCAAATAACCTTGGCCATGTCAAGCTCCTTACAGCCATTTCTGTTTCTAGGCTGAAAATAAATCCCATGGCTGCCTCAGGCAGAGGAAAGAGATGCCCTTATCATCAGATCATAAACTATGAGATGTTGAAGTGCAAAAGGAGGTAACTTTTATTCTTCTAGTAGTGTGACCATTGCTATGCATGGAGTAGGACAAGGCCATTTAAAAGAGTCTGGAAAAAAATGAAAATATGTATTTTTTTAACAAGTAGCTTCTAGGGAGGAGAGGCTAAATGTATCTGGTGTGATGGGAATGGTAGGAAAGTTGGAAGTGCCTGTGAGGAAGAGTGTTCAATGCAAGTAYAATGTACTTTGCCCTGACAAGATCTTGATGATCTTGATGATCTGATCAGATGAGCCAGTTGTGTTGGCTCATCTGTAAAGCAGAAGATCCCTCAGTGCCAGTCTGCAGTGAAAGTGATACAAAGGCCTGACTCATCTGATAAAAATGTGTCAAAACTTTCCAGAAAGGATCAGTGATTTAAATTGTGTAATTTTTGAGTGAGGATAAAGAAAAGGAAAGGGTAGATAGAGAAGAAAAGAAAAGATGGGTAGAGAATCTGATAATGGACAGAGGACATTATGCTGACTTTTGAAATATCGTAAGATAGCTTTTCTGCCAATTGCATGTCACAGAAAATAAGGCTTTTYTATGGGGAGAAAATGTTCAATTTGCCATCTCTTAGAAACTCCTTCAATAATCATGGATATGATCTTGGCTTTAAAACAATCCTGAAAGGCATACCTTTATCTAACAACTGAAATAAAGAAGTAAAAGCATCTGCAGGGGTCTGGACTCTTGCAAATGCTGTGACACATCTGTGCCAGCAACAGGCTAGTGGGAGTGAGCTTGACTCTGGTCTGTTGTTTACTCTGGACTTCATTTCTGGATTTCAAGTTTCTGGTGGCCTTTGTTCAGATTCCCAAGCACGGAATTATTGTAAAATAAAGAGGAGGCCAAACTTGGACTTGCAAGAGGAATCTCTGGCACTGTTTGAAACRTATAAAGCATGAGGTTTGGCTAACCTTGCCGAGATGCTGTTGCACAATCGTGTATGTCAGAGATCAGTAATTAGCCCYCATGCAGATCCTGCTGTCTTGGTGGTCTTGGGAAAAACATATATTTTTAAGTCACAGTGGGTTTTAATGCCAAAGAATAAGTATTTGATTTTTCAGATAATGCTACTGCAACTCACTTTCAACTTTAATGAATGTTGGCAGGCACAGTCAAATTTCTTGCAGATCTTTATTATGTCTGTCAGCTATGGAGTCACAATATTACAATCACAATGCAAAGAGTGATTCCTTGACTTAAATATTACTGCCCCTTTTCTTTAGCAATGGAACTACTTAAAACACCCTTCARATGTAGAGAAGCATTGTTACTTACACTTTACACAAGAGTAGTGGAAGCATCATGGGTTCGAGTTGAAGCCTTCAGTCATGGTCAGTTACCTGTGTGTTTCAAAGACTGAATGTATTAAGTACAGATGGTCACAAAAGTTTTTCTGGTAGACTGGGGAGCAGAACCCTGGCACACCAGGCTCTGGCCTCCTGGATKAAAGCACTTTTCCATTAGCATCATGGTGTTTCCAGAAGGCTGTATCTTTTTAGTAGGTATTTTCCCATTCTGTCATGAAGAATATTCCCAAAGGYGCAGCATTGACTTCTGTTTAGAAGTAATTAATGTAAAAAATTTCATTCAGAAATCCCTGGAAATCCCTGAAGAAAAAGAACCCCAAACTTTTAAAGATCTTCCAAATATTTGTCTTGATAATATGCATTCTCAAACCTGAAGTAAACAGAATACATATATGACAAAATTACTTTGTTGTCCTTACTACTATACAAAAAGAGGAGAATGTTGTATCAAAAAAGAAAACTATTCAAAATCTTGTTGGCACAAGTCTATCATGTTAGTGCTTATTTCCAAGTGGACAGGCTGTTGTAGGC
The DNA here is from genome assembly GCA_014549065.1 of Cardinalis cardinalis. Taxonomy (NCBI): domain Eukaryota; kingdom Metazoa; phylum Chordata; class Aves; order Passeriformes; family Cardinalidae; genus Cardinalis; species Cardinalis cardinalis. The sequence goes on along the minus strand of JACDOX010000058.1, from coordinate 1,799,937 downwards.
AGCAGAGTGTCCCACTAAGAAATATGAGCATCTCCAGAGGGTGATTTGGTCTTTAAATGGCCAAAGTGCTGCCTGGTTCCTTTTCTTCATAGAATTCTCAAACTCCTAATTTAATTGCCAAATGGTAAATAAGGGGAAATCTCCTCTTAGAATTATGTTTTAAAAGGTCTTCTGTGTTACTGAGTATAGTCTAAAATTTGTCACTGGTGTGTCTGAGCACAATACTCTCTGTCACACATAGATAAACCCCATGTTCTCCCTAAACTGATTAAAACTGTGGGTCATCAGCTGTGACGGATATGTGGGATGCAGAAGTGTTCTAACTTAGCCCCAAATCTTCTTTCAAGGGAAATCATTTGAGTCCCCTGAGTATCTCCATTTCCCATAAAACTGATGTCCTTAGTTGCTGAATACTGCAAATTATTTAAAACCAGACATGCAATTATGTTATTRGAAGACTTAGAGTTATTCAGGCACAACTATGTGCCTAAAAAGTATAGTGAAAAAATGAAAATGCAATCATTTGAAAAATATATTTTAAAGCAAAGCAAAATATTAAAAATTAACACCAAAAAAACCCACAGAGAAAATGTTGGGTAATTATCACCCCACAAAGCTTGCTTAAATMAAATCTGTTTGATAGGTTTTTAAATGAATGATGGGTAAAAAGAGTGTGACAAACAGAAATGGAAAGAGTGGGAAGAGGAGGAGAGACACAGTGGAGCCCCAGAAGAGCAATGTCTWTATTAGCATGGAGTAGAGTCCACTTGGAACAGAAATGGGTGAARCAGGGTAAAATAATTGGTGTTGAGGGTCTGATATCTGCACTTGGTTGCATTTAGGAGAGTTTTTTGACATTGGCTATAGTTTGTCCGTACAGCACACAGATTGAGCAGAGCAGATCATTCCAGAACAATCCCTTCCAGCCCAGCCCTCGGTGAACAGAATTTGGGTCACTCCACCTGAGGTTGCTGTACAAGGTAATGATGAGATTTGCATCAGATGTATAAATCTGTTACAACRTGAAATATTAATGTGATTAACGTGACATGCAGGCCTGCAACATAGAATGATTTTATGAAAAGGAAATTTCTGTGTTTTATTTCAAGAGGCTGATGCCAGCTTTATGAGGATATTGTAGCAGAAGAATGAGTCTGTTCTATTTCAGAGCTATGCAGCAATGGTAAAGCTGCACTCTTGCTAAACCATTACCACAAAGAACACTTAAATCAGTGTACTTCGAAAATCTCCCACCAGATCTTCAGTAATACCAAATCCATTACTTAAGAGAGGATGGGATTTTCCTCAGACCACAGAATTTTCTGGGGAATTTGTAAATAAAAAAACATCACATGAGGATAAAAATGAGAACTTCTTTTTGGAACCATCTTAGTCTGTGTCGCCTTCCCAAGAAAACGCACAAGGTAATAGATGAGAAAGCATTGCCCTTGGGATCCACCTCTCCAGTGAGAACACCTCCTAAAAAAACAATAAACCTCAAGTCATGGTTCTGTTTTGATCCTTCAATGTTTAAAGCTCACTGTGACCTCGAATGCTGGGATACAGCTGGGACATGAGAACCACAGCCCTGCTGTCAGTACTACATGAGCTGTTACAGAGAAGGGAACAGGGTTGTTCAAACTCTGCCAGCAAATACAGCACAAGGTTTGCTTCTTGTGTGTGCCAGCATTTACATCTCACAGTGGAGAATCCTTGAGCAGGATTGGAAGGYACCCTGAGAGGATACCTAGTCCATACCTCTCTTTCTTTCCCACATAAAACTTAATGCTTTATTGCTTCATTCACTTCAGCTGTTTCAAACACCAGGACGTGCCATTCTGTGCAGCCTTTGCCTCAGGAAAACAGGCTTCAGCTCTGTGTTCATTTAAGCCTGGCTCCTAATCCTGCTGATGAAAGATCACTCTTTGTTTTACTCAGCCCTTCCCAACCTGCAGCTGAGCTGGTGGCACAGATTCTCTGTCCTGACAAGGGCTCCAAGGCTGCCTCCTCAGGGTTGCCTTGCAGGCAGTTCAGTGTGGGAGAGAGGAACGCGTGCAAGGGCTGGAGATGGGAGCAGTGGGTGRCAGCTGGGCAGGATGGTCTCCAGTGTATCCCTGTGACCTAAGTTCCCTGGCTTGGTACAGCCCTTCCATTGATATCCAAACATTTTTGTTGATGGGAAATTTTAAATGGATGAATAATTTTAAATGGATAGAAATTTTAAATGGAAAGGAATTTTAAACGAATAACCTCAGATACCTTCAAAGGATGTTTGTATTTTGCTTCAGAATACTTTCAGTTGTGAGGATTAGGTGGGCAAATTGCTTTTACCAGAGTGTTAGCATAGTCTGTTGTTGAAATTCATGCTCTGAGGGCAGRGGTACAAAGGTAGTCAGGTGTGTAACAACACACACTTGGGGAAAGCTGGGGGCACTTTKCCTCCTGCACTGGTTGGGCAGTTTTGCAGAYTCCACTTGCTGRAGTCCTTATTTGAGCCCCTGACTGCCCCTGCACAGCTGGCCCACACTGGCTGGCAGTCTATGAACTAATATCATTGACGTTTATTGACTGGAAGCCTTTGAATATTTTGTTTGTGTGGAGTTTATTTGAGCAATACAAATCCTTATTTGGCAGGCAGTTTGAGTTCCCTCTAAATAGGYTTGTCTGTCTTTGATAATTTTGCCACTTTAACTACAGTGGTATAATTGAAACAGCAACACAGAAAATCCTCAAGGGAACAGGCAATTATACTGGTGGCAAATTGTTTATATTGGCCTAGCGTACTACAGAACAAAATGAACTATACCAAAATGATGAAGTTTTCTCTCAGTTTCTGTCAACATATTACTCTAAGCAAGGATTTTATCCATGTATATTGCCTGGCCTCAAGTCTTCTTTCTAACAGATTTAGGCATGCTGGTATAATATAAATGTTTTCAAACTTAATGGAGTTCCAAAGTGAATAATATTTTCTCCTCCTACCCCAAAATCTCCATGCCTGGCAAGTGTAAACTCTCTGTTGAGACCTGCTTGAGGTAGAGATCTTTTTTCATAGATCCCTTTGCTCCACAGACTGTAAGCAGTGCTGTGAGCTCAGTGTGATATGTATGAAGGTAAGGAGTGGCTCTTCCTTCTTATCTCAGTTGCTTTGATGGCATTGGGAAGATAAAGAACATGCTGTTGCTTTTGATGAGGGGAAAATAAAGAATTAGCAACAGCAACTGTATTACCCAAACCTTTGCCTGCAAACTACTTTGAACAGGTCTTTGGGTTGCTTTGATTATTTTTTGTTTGTTTTTATGTGCTTGACTGGTCAAATATCTGGAATACCTAGAGGATGTCAGAGAAACAGAAATAACAGGCATCTTAAGCATAAGATTTTTGTTGCCTGGATTTCTGACATGCAGTTAATGAACCTGGCTCAGTGTTTCTGTCACCTCCTGAAGCCCTGACATATTCCTGAGGGGTTGGAGGAGACAAGTTGGCAGCAAGGGGAGGGATGACAGTGACCCCGGGCTGGCTGCTGCAGCTCCCACCCAGGCTCCCTCAGCAGTGCTTTGGGCTGGGTGTAAAATGAAGCCCTTGGCTCACCATGTTTAGCTTGTGGATAGTTCAGTAGTTCCCAGCACATCTGGCCAGGCTCCAACAGATCCCTCCACGGGTATTTCATTCTCCCTGTGCACTCCCCCGAGAGTCAGATAGAGTGGAGCCAGGGCACACAGCACTGGGAATTCCCCTAGGCATTGGCTCATTGGGTTCATACATTGTTGTGTTCTACCAGGTGATATCTAAATCTGTTAAAATTTCAGTCTTGCCATCTTCTGGGTGCCTAGATCCCTTCTTTAAAAGGMCTGTTGGCTCCTGAACCACTTATGGTCTTCAGTGCTTCTCATCCATCACCCTGTGCTGTGCTGAAGATTCCACATCTGTTTACAAAGTGTTCAAAGGAGGAGGAATTTGGGAGSTGGCCTGAAAGGCCTCCTGTATGCTTTTAGCCAGCATTTCTTTCTGTAGATTACAAGAGGTTTTATAGCTCCTTTTCTCCTTTTTTCTCCACTTCCATTTATTCTTTCTACAGCTCCTTACTCTTCCCCCTTAGATAACTGTGGTCACATACCAGATTAAACCTAAAACAGCAGTTTGGGGGTTTTCTTGTCTTTATCTTCTGTGCACCACACAAGTGCACCAAGCAATAAATTATTTTTAAAATTTTCTCTGCCTGTAGCATGAGATGGTTTTCATTCCACCAGTGGTATTTTACCTGCAGAAACCATATTGTTGATTTCAAAGAAAACAAAAACTGTATTAATTATGAAGTTATTTGGTAGGAGAGGAGAAATGCTTCTAAATGTTTTCCAAACATAATGTTTAAAACATTTTGTAATGTAGGGGAAGTCTGAAAAGCAACATCTCCTAAACTGAATTGGATAGTAGGGCATGATCAGACTAAGAGTTTTATGAAATATCAACAAGGGAGGATTAGATTGGAATTGGRTTGGAAAACATGGGCAAAGCTACACAGACAAATCTGCAAATTAGGAAAAGGTAAGTCTGTTCTCTAATAGTATCCAATATTATCCAATAGTATCCTTTTGGAACTATGAAATAGTTTACTTCTAATAAAGATCTGCCCTTTAACAGGGCACTGGGAAGGTGTTTTGCCACTGACAGTGAGGCCAGAGCTATAACATCAAAGAAAATTCTATCAAGAGATCCTTTTTTTTTTTTTWAACTGCCAGGGATATTGAATCTCTTACAACATGTTGCTATTGCAGCACCAAAGAAAAGCCACTGCTGCAATGAAATATTAGGGTTCCCCACTTAAAACTGAAGAATTTGTATTGCTTCTTTCTTGATGTTGAGAGAAATTCATTCTGCACAATAGACTCAAAGAAATCATGGTTTCTCATTGTTCCTTCCACTACTTTTACCTCAGTGACCAGTGTGTGTGATCTTAGCATGCACAGCTAATTTTGCAGCCACCAAATAAATTTTTTGCAAATGTCTACAATGGTGTATCACCTTGAGAGGGAGATGTGGAGCCTGCCTCTTGAGTTGCCATAATTTCATGGCTCACCATTGATGAAGCTTTGTGGGTGGCCTGGAGCCAGCTCTCTGTGTTGCTGTGTGGAGGAGTCAGAGACAGAATCTGCCCTCATTATTTTATCAGTAAGTAAAATAACCTGTGGACTTTTGGGAACCCTGTTCATGTCAGAAGGTAAGAGCAGAGGATCTGTTCCTTTTCTAGGATGTGCTCTTCAGCTGAAACTCAGCCCTTCATGGAGCCTGGAGGATGGCAARCTCCTCTGCCATCCTGGTAATGAGCTCCCCTTTCTTCCTGCCACGCTGACTCTCTCCCATGATCAGTTCCTGTTTATCTCTGCACTTGAATCCTCCTCATCCTCCCTGATTTCCCTTCTCATYCCATCCCCAGTCTCCTCTCCCCTTTCCCCAGGGTTCCTGGCTCTTCCTGCCACCCCACTCCCTCTCCACAGTGGCTGATGTCCTCAGCACTGAGTGCAGAGGGACAGACACTACTTGATATCCTTGTTGCCACATAACTACATTTCCRTGTTGTGAGGAAGCCTGCCAAAGTCCTGTTCCTCACATAGCAAACTGAGAGCTATCACCAGCTGGTAACAGCTTGCAGACACAACTTGCTGACTTGGAAATATTCTTGACAGAAGCRAGAAAGCTCAGATTATCAATCCTTGCTATCATGAAGACTTTAAATCAAATACGTTCCAGCATCTGGTTAATGATCAAAGCAAATCCTTTAAAAAAAAMCAAACCACACACACAAAAGAAACCAACCAAAAAACATTATTTCCTGATAKGCTTAATAACCTGGAATTATGGAGACCATTTAGATCAAGTAAGGAGACTGACTTGTGACCACCAGTGAAGTGTGAATAAAAGATTCTTCAGAAATCCACAGTGTCTGCTCTCCAAAGGATCCCACCAAGCTAGACACAGCATACCAGCATTCCCTGTACRATCCCCAGCAAGCAGAAGGTCCCTGAGTTCATCATTCTCTGGTTTAACAGGGAGGAAGAGACCAGCACTCAAGGTTTGCAAATAACTTCCTAGCCTGCTGCTGTTTTTTTTTTTTTTGCTCATTCATGATGACACATAAGAAGCTTGGGCTGTTTGTGGCTGGTTGTCTAGAAGGAGACCAGGCAGTGGTTGAACTTGGATTATTCAGACAGCAAAAAGGAAAAATCATTTTGGCATCACATGGCTATCTTAAAATTTTATTTAGGAACCTTGCCAGAGACTGCCATTCTGCTTTGCTAGGTAGAGAGAAGCAGATATATATATATATTTACTGCAGAATTTGCCATCTAAGAGAATACATCTGAGGTAGATCCTCAGCAAGTGATATCAGGCCTGTCTCTAGTGTCTACAAGAAATTCTTGATTGAACCCAGTAGAAAAAAATTTCTGAATAAATGTCAATATTTCTTCCAAGCAAAAAAATCTTTCCAAAATTTTCCTGATGATCTTGATTAATGCAGAGCTCAGGTTATTCTCTGCCTTTGGAGAAGAGCCCATTTATCAGAGTTCAAKTATCCAAAGGAGAAAAAAAAAKATCCTAGGAAGAAATAGTTGTAGTGAGTGGCTGCTGAGTTTTGCCCTTCAGGAGCTGGCAGTGTAACCATGATCTGCTCATGGCAGTCAGTGACCATTTTCTGCTCTTATGCTTGGTGCATTTGAATCCCCATTCCTCAGTCTCTTCCAGCATCATCTTCCCTCTCCACTCACTCCTGTGTTCTAGTTACCAAGGCTTCAAACCTTCTCTCTTTTCCATGATCCCAGGCCTATAAGTATTCACATAYGAAGTTTGTTTTCTTTTTGGAAATTCTGATTGTTTTCCAACTTTCAGGCTGTTTTCAAATTACTCCCCCACTCCAATTAAAAGTGTTGTGACAGAGGCAGACTTTAGCAAGATGCTTTGCTCCCTTCCTGTCTGTCCTACTTGGATCTGAAAGGATGTTGGCTGAATATTGGATATCCTCAGAAACGCTCCAATTACAGTGAAAGCTGCCAATCTACAGACCCTCATGCATTCTCAGTGTTCACACACAATATGACTTTTGGATTGTGAATCTGGTTCACAGCTACTTACAATTGCCAGCTCTTTGTTTTATTGTTACTACTGTGCTTCCTTTCCTTCCCTGTGAAGCCGTGGAAGCCACGAGTAGCCTGGAACAAATGGCTGGTCAGCTGTGAGGAAAATCTGAGAGAAAGAGAGAGAGAGAGAGAGAGAGATTAATTCCCAACTCTGGCAAGGGGTAAAAATAGAGGGGAAAGAGGAGGTAAAAGAAACTGTGTCACATGATTCCTATGTTCAAATGACTCCAGATAGGCTAGTGTTACTCTCTGTTAATGCAATAACAGGTAGTTTCTAGGAAATGAGAAACCAGTGAATGTTAGAGCATTTAAAAAAATTTGCCTTAAATGGAAAGGGATTTTACCTACTGCAGAGTTCCTGGTTTGTGAAAGTATTGTCAAAAACACAGTTGAATTACTCTTGTTTCATAGAATCATCAAGGTTGGGAGACCTTTAAGATCAGTCAGTCCAACCATCAGCCCAGCACTACCACTGTAATAATTAAACCTCATCCGTTAAACCACATCACCCAGCACCAAATCCAGACAACCCTTAAACACCTCCAGGGATGATGTTTCTGCCAACAATAGGACTGGTTATACTTTAGCCATAAGTGGTAAATTGGCCAGTGCTTAAAAAAAAAAAAAAAGGACTGGAGGAGCTGACAGCACTCAGAAGAAAAAAAATTACCTTCAGTTTTCATGTTAGAACTTTTCAGGCAACAGCTCAGCCTAGTCCCAGCTGAATCTTCAGTTGTGGCCATATACAGGGCTTAAATAGAATTATCCTCATGCTGGATACCTTGTCAAACCAAACGTGTGTGCAACACTCATGTGTAATAAGACTGCCTTTTTTTTGCAGCATTATAGTGTAGCCATAAAATAGAACAGTGTAGCCATGAAATAAGTGTGGTACAACCGTGATGAAGCTAAAGTACAGTGCAATAAACATGGGCAGGAAAAGAAACAATGGTATCTGCAAATGACATTTCCAGACCTTTGCTTTCAGGCTTGAAAAACTTCATGTTTAGTGAGATACTCTGTCTGTCTCCTCAGAGTGGTTTCTGTCCCTCTAATGCCCTGAGCCACCTGATATTCCCTCTCCCTCCTAGGTATGGTAGATGGAGATGGTCTCAGGATTACCCTCAAGTCTATAGAATGAGCTGCAAAATATTAGTTTCAGCTGTCAATTAATTGATTGACTAATCATTGACCATTATGATCCTGAAGTTATTAAGCTGTACTCATGCCTTGGGTATCATTTTGGTGGGCAAGATGATAGGAGTGGTTTGGCAGATTGGTCTCCACGATGGAGAACACAATGGCCATGGGTCTTTTCCTCTCAAGGAATGCAGTGAAAATGTTGTATGTGCAAATSAGGCAGATTAAACAAAAAGTAAGTTCTGTGTATGTTCACTGAGTATCTGGGGAGCCAGGGGATGGGCAGTCAGTCCTGGCAGCTGGGAACATTGCTCTTTCTCCCAGCTTCAGCAGCCATCTTGCGCTATGTACCTGCTGCAAGGTACCAAAGAAATGAGGAGTTACTGGCCACATGAGTAAATTTCCCCATGGAAAAGTTTTCCCTAAATGATAGTCTGCCTCTTATCTGTCTTCAGATAACAGAGAAGCACAGTGGAAAATCCTGTATTACAACAGCTTCTCAGTCCTGACATTGCTCTGTTAAGTCAAACCGCTAATGACTAATGCTTAGACAATGAATCAAAGCAGTTGCCTGTACAAGGTATTGGATAAACTCAAATAATAAATAAATATGTAAAAAACATGGTTTTTTTTCTGAACCATTAGGGGGAAAAATAGCTAATATTGCCAGGTAGCTCATTTATAACGAACAATTTGATTAGCTCCACATCTGGGTTCCCTGGCTTTTTTTCAGGATAAGAAAGACAGTTGGCTTGTCTTGAAAGAGTGTTTTAATGCAGAGTWTTTTATTAATATTATGCTTCTTTTAGGTGTTTTTTGTTAATACTTCAAACATGCATTGCTGGAAATATGAGCATGGCCTAGTTTTTTAATGCAAAATATCATGTTTCCAAGTATTTTCTAAAAGCCTGAATCACCACTGTTTCTGTTGGGGAAAAAAGAAAGGAGGAGGGAATTAAATAAACAAAAGCACCTGGCAACCTCAACTGTTGGTGTAGAACAGGCAAGACTTGCAAAAGCACTTAAACTGAGTGGGTTTTTTCCAAAGTTAATAAGTAGAGTCGCAACAAATAGCAGCAGTAACTCTCCTGATAAAAAGACAGAACCAGCAAGACTCTAAATGCCTAGAGGCTGGAAGAAACAAAATGGAGAGTAAATACATTGGTCTGAAATCTASACATTATTTAAAGATATTTGAAATGGATACTTTAAACATAATATGATGTTATAGAATACAGAGATATATTTTTATTTTCCAAGGTTGGTCTGAGAAAGCAATGGTGTGCTTGGAGCAAAGTGGCCACTGGAAAAATGTAAGGAACAAGCAATCACCAGAGAAGTAAATCAGAAATAGCCTACAAAAGGAGAAAAAAATAAAGATAAGGAGAGTCAGAAGAATTTGAAAAGTTGTGATGAGGTGGTAGTCCCAGAATCTGAGAAGGTCTGGGACATTTTGCCTGTTGAATTACCAAGTATGTATCTTCTCAGTGCTYATGGCTAAAAATGGTGCAGTATTGTCACGTTTTGAGGAAGAATGTGTTATTTTTTGTGGGGTAATCACGAAGTTTGGYTGGTGAATGAAGCCAGGTGCTCCAGCAGCATAGGTCAAGGTACAGGACAGCAGCTCAAGGAGAGCACATAGCTCAGAGGTGGAGTGCAGAGGGGCTGGGAGCTCCAGGTGTGACCGCAGCGCAGGAAGAGCTCGGCGGGCACAGGAGCGAACACCGCGGGGTTCTCCTGAGYGCTGCCAGCAGGGAAGGCCGAGCTCCCTGGCAAACAGCAGGGGCCAACAATTTATGCAGGCAGTCTCAAGCAGTTCAAATAGATTGCTGATAGAAAGGCATGAATAAACCACCATTTGGCTTAGTGCCATGAATTTCACTTTGTTGAAGGTTTGAGTTGAATAACTCCTCCAAAATAGGCTTCTGGATTTAGACAGTGTTTCCTTTTATATAGGGTACTTAGCTGAAAGGGAATTGAAATGGTAGGGCAAAATATGCCAGAGATGGACTGAAACCACAAGTTTTGACTTTTATCCAACTTTAGAGTTTTCTAAACCAGACAATGGCCTTCTATAGAAAAAGAAACTGGTTTTTCTATCTGCCATCTCTCACAAACACAGGTTATTCAAAACGTGATGTGAACACCAACAATTCAGTTAATGCATCACTCAAGAAAACAGCTATCACTTATTKGCATCAATTTTTTAACCTGAATTTAGAATATGAAAATGTGATTTGCCTGTTGACACATACTCATGATCTTCAGAGTTTTGTATGAGCACTTGCTCCACAGCCGCAGAAATTTTGCCATTGGTTTCACTAAGTCAGAATTTTATCCTGTAAAACCAAAAATCATGGATAGTAAGTGTTGCTGACCAGTAGAATTTCAYATTTGGTTTCTCGACCTTCTTTTGGTTGTGACTTTATTTCTAACTTTTCCCTTTTCTTACGGGTAAAATAGCATAACTGGCTTTATTTTGGTTCCCATTCTGCATCCTCATTAAAGCTTTTGTCCATTCAGACTGTTAAAAAGTCCAAGCTATCCTTTTTTTCTTCCAGATATGGAAGATTGTGTTCTTATTTCCTCCAATTACCTATGATTTTATAGCACGTTGTCTGAAAGAATAATGATAAGAAATCYGTGAAGGAAGAAACCAGACAATATTTCTGTGGGATATTGTCACTAAGGTCACCAGAATTGCATGTCATTTTACCTGTAATGAATTTTGTCCTGTGTGCATGRGAAGGAACAGAGGAATGCAAAAATCAAGGGTTTATTTTGTCCCCAGTAATGATAGACCTCATCTTTGTGCAGTTGTTGATACACTAATGTTTTTGTGACTTGAATTAATGATAGTCATCCTAACACCAGAAAGTGTTTCTTGAGAATTTTTGTGCTCAAGTCTTGGAATTAACTTTCCAGTTCCATTTACTTTTCAAGATGTCCTTACACAAAATCTGCATATTTTAGTACATTTATTTTCCTAAAATTGTGTGAGCTAAGAAAGGTTTTGCAGAGGATATTCTTTCCATTTAGACAAGGTTTTAATTATAAAGCTCATGATGATGGATCCTCTGGATTCTGTGGTGATGTTAGTTGTCAGTGTAATCCTCTCCATTATTTTGAACACACAAAAATTATTGCCTCAATTTGGTATCTGTGAAAATGAGGCCCATGTTGACAGAATAGCCAGACAGTTTATTTCCAGAAATACCCAGAAAACTACCAGAAATAGCTGTTAACCTTCCCTAAAATAGTTACTGTAGGGTTAAATAGCTTCAAAAATTGAAGTTTGAAATTAACAACAGTTTACAATGTTCTTCACTCGTAGAATCTTTTATCTTTTTTACTTTTGCCCTTTTACAAAAACCCCACAGACTTTCTGGGAGCTACTAACACGCAGCTTTGAGGGGCAAATTCTATTTTTCTGTTCCATACCATGAAAAAATGGGCAGAGTTTGGGGGTGTAACTTTTGAAAGTAATTTTGTTAGCTATGGGCAATTGCAGGCAAAATTTTTGGAGATAAGCTGCCTTCATAACTACTTGTACCTACTGAGCCAGTTTCTGATTTTCATGTGTCTTAACTTTTAGCATAGAAATACCAAAGAGTGTTTTGTCTTTTCAAAGGACAGAAAGAGTTAAAAAAGTGAGTCTTCCACAGAATCAGTAGAACTACAAGCAGCTCTGGCCTGTAGTACCAATCCTGGATATGTTTGTCTATCTTCATTTTTATCTAAGTTCTTCTGTTAAAGCTATGAGGTGTTAGCTTTGCTAGAAGTCTCACAATAACTGAATAAAATAAACAAAAATGAGGATTCTTGGGCTTTGTTTCTGTTGAAGCATGTTTTCAACATATTACTTGATTTCTAAACCATATCCAAAGAGACAAAGTTCCAGAACAATAAAACATAATTCTTCATAATTCTTCCTTGCTTGCAGAACAAATCGCCTCTYATGGCAAAATGTTGGATGCAGTTGAAGTCTATCCTCAGCATGTTGTGGGGATCTGTGAAGAAGAAAAGACAAAAACGGAAACATGTCTAAGCAGAAGAACACCACAAAGCAGGGAAARTTGGTAAGGAGGAGAAAATAAATCATTGGTCCTGATCCTACTTCTCCTTRAGTCAGTAGGAAGACTTGTGAACTTCACTCTGTAGAAGTGAATTTTTATGTTCAAAAGTATTACTCAAGGCAGAGAAACTGTGAAAAKCCTCTAAATACAGTAAAAATAAAAGTAAGTGGAAAGAGAACCTCCCTGCATTGCACTATTCTTTTTTCTGTTCTTCAGTTTTGTCTGGCTGACATTTAATACTGTTTATTATTAGCAGAGATTCTGCTGTAGCTCTCACAGTTTTAGGTCATGAGCAGGCCTAATGCAGAGCATAGACATTTGTCACTAGACCACAGCTGCTGAAATTCAATTAAAAATATGACATTTGACCAGGGACAGCAACAGAAGGGCATTGATATTCCACAGTATTCTGTCTGCAGAATACTGTCCCAGACACAGCAAAATGTTAGAGACCACAACAGCTCCAGTGTGACCCTACCTGCAGCATCAGCTGCAAACTAGGAGGGAATAATTTAAATAAATAGGACACATATCTGGTGCCAAGCAGAGTGTCCTGCACAGTTTTTACTCCAAGATCACAGTAATAGCAAAGAGTGTCCTGCACATTTTTACTCTGAGATCACAGTAAAWAGGCTCTGAAGAAACTCAGGAATAAGCACTGTAAGAATGAAAGTCAAACCACAGGTCCAGCTGGGTAAGTACCCCAGCTCCAATGGTGGCTCTTAGCAGCTGTTTGGACTAGAGGGTAAATAAACCCTTTTACATTGCACAACACATTGGAGTTTAAACCATTCAGGTTCCAGGGGCTGCCTTTCTGTTTCRGGGTACCCTGCMCTGGAGTGACTGGTGYGCAGATACTCTTTGCTACATCATTYACAGGCAAGAACTGCGAGATTCCCAAAACTACTGCAGTTGGCTTTGGGGTTTTCTTCTTTGGCTGGGTTTTTTTCTGAGAAACAGAAACATGGATGGGAGAAACAATAAAGCTAATGACTTGAGACATGGATAGGAAGTTTACTGTTGACATGGATAGGAAGCATGACTGGAACTCAGGAAATGGCTAATCATTCCAGACTCCTTTGAGAGGCTGTAGAAAACTRGGACACTGAGAGCAGCAGGAATCTAGACAAATGGTAGAAGGTTCAATGAAAATGTCTTTAACATCCTTACATGTGGGTTGTGGTTTCTTTCTTTATTCCTGTGTAGATTTTTAATATATTTTGGAAGAACAGGATATTTTCCGGTGTATACTTTTTGTTTGGTTTGGTTGATCTAGGTGTGGAAAAAAATACTGAGTAGATCTTCACAATTTCTGGTGAAGATCCCCAAAACTTTCATGCAATTAAAGACTGTATGATCTGAGGTTTGTTTCTAGAGACCATCCAACATTTAAGCCAATGGAACAGACTATGCATGAAGGACCTCACAGAAGCTGGTCAGGTCCAGACATATTTTTAATGTAATATTGTCAGCATGTGTTGTACTGTGAAAGTAAACATTATGTTAAAGTTACTGAATCACAATGACGCTTCTATTTAGGAGAAGTCTTCTAAGGATGACATGCAGAAAACAAGTCCAGATCTAAATTTTTAATAATGTTTTCAATCAAAAGTCAATCATATCAACTGATTCTACTCCACAGAAGGACCAAGAAGCTTAGTTTTCCTTACAATCTAGAACAAGTTTTTAGCCCTGCAAGCTATAGCACAATTGTCCTTGCATGTTTACTCCTTGACCTTCTGTCAAATGTAAAATCAAACACCTGTGGCAGATACTTAAGACTATGTGTGTGTATGCCCCTGTTAATCCATCTGCAATATATTACATCCTAATTTATTACTATGGATGGTTTTCAAAGGGGATTCATTAGACAGACAAAGTCCATTGCACAGTTAAAAAACTGTTTTTCTTCCCACTSTTCTAATTCTCTCTTCTTCTCAGGTTTCTGCTTCCTTTTATGCCCTGCCAGGGATATTAAGTGCCTGTGAGACACTATTTGGTCCAAAACCAGTCAGTCTGTCCTGGGCAATTAATGTGGGTGGCGAGCAATATCTGACCCARATTTTGTGGGTTGGATAAACCGTAAGAAGTGGTTAATTATCTTCTACAGACCATGTCTGTTTAATGAGGGGTGGAATTTCTCATTTATACAGAATAAATCCATGAGTTCTGGCATTGTCCTGAAAGAAACCAAGGGATAACTTTCTTACAGGAGCAAGATTTTTCACAGAGTTGCCTGAGGCTTAGGTCATGAATTGGTGTGGAGGGCCACATGATGGCTCTGATAAGAGTTGCTAATACAGATGATTATGTACTAGGGATACAATCAGGGGAAGATATACCTTGCTAAGATACAGTTCCTCATACAGGTTTTCCTTTGGGTTATTTTCAACTCCTTTCAAGACAACAGGTAAAAAAACAGCTACAGTTTTCCATAGTTTTTAGTTTTGTGGGTTTATTTATRCCTGTAATATATAAAACTTCATAAAGAACGTAAGGAGAATTACATTTGCTTCTTCTAAGTCTCTCCTCTGCTCAAAGTAAAGCCATCTCATCTGGTCCAGCCTGTCTGAGATATAAAACAATGGATGTGTTTTTACCTGGGCTGCAATTGCTGAAAATTTCCTTCCTGAATAATATCTGAGTAGAGTYGCATGTTCGTTATTCACTGTTACAGTATAATATGTGAGCCACTTCTGCTTTTCTCTAAGGAAACCCACAWATGCTGCTTCTTCATACCACAGACTGGCAGTTTATGGAGAAATCCAACGGCTAAATCATCAAGTTGAGAGTACTTAGAGTCTGTTGTGACATGGTTATTGAAATACTTTCTTTTCTCTTTCCATCTGCCACCCTGGGCACTGCTACAGCAAATAAAAATTTCTGTCATTTAAAATATGATCACAAAGCTCATGGTACTTAGCCCCAAGTTGTCAGCTGAGGTTTTGACTATGAAAATTTTTTGACATTTTGTAAGAAGCCCCTCTGATGCTAGAGGCCAATGATATCAAAAATGAGACTGTCTGGTTTATTATAYGGCTGTTTGGTTTAGAACAAGCTCTTTGGTGTAAGTGAAGCTGCCTCATCTGGGGAAGGAAATGACTTAAAAGTGATGTAAGAGTTCTGAAAGAGAGTCAGACAGTGGGAGATGCCTTAACTGGTTTGTCTTGTGCTGCATTTAATTGGGCTCCCTATTAACTCATCAGATGGTGAAAGGAAAAATAGCATTTCATAACAKCTTTTATTTGCTAGAAATGAGGAAATAAATTTCAATGATGCAAGCAGAGGACTTTTCACCTTCCAGCCAGCACTTTCTCTGACAGCAGATCTTCCCTGACTCAGACATGTCAAGGAAACTAGGACAAACACCAATGAGCTGTGAGTCCCCACCCTGCTCATGACACAGGGAACATCTCTCTCCTTCCCCTGTCTGGGAGGAGGCTCATTTCTGAAGAAAATGGCTCAACATCTAAGGGATGACTGATTCCTCCAGACGCAAAAATTTTCGAGTTTCTTGCGTTAAAAAAGACACTCCCCAACGGCTCCCCCTTGCACTCCTCCTGCAGCCAGATGTGTGCTCCCACATAACTGCAGGATGATGTCTCCATCAGGGAGCCCTGCTGATGGACCTTCAGATAACCAGTGCAATTTTCTGGCCCGTGTGTCTCTTGAACACAGCCTTCATCAATGGAGTGTGCCAGGGAGCCCCAGGAGGGATTGCTGCAGGTACTGCCTGCGCCTACTGAAAGGCAACAGTCCCCTGCTGCTGCTGAGCCCCCAGGCATCCTGCTGCCCCACAGGGCCTCACTGCTTGGCCCAGCTCCACACTGCTGCCAGCACTTGTGACTAAATTGCTTGKTGAGTCTTGATTCATGGAAGATGTACCTGAAGCTTGGATATAGTTTAAGAAAGGTCTTTTGCCTTCATCTTCAAAATTATTGTGTCTTGATAACCTCATAATGTAAAGATGGAAGTCATCTAGCATTTCCAGACAAATGCCTTTGTCTGGACTAACCTTTACTTCTGAAGGTGACATTTGGAGCCTGGCTCAATGACCTGAATACAGACACCAGGTACCATTTTAGTGAATTCATGTCTTTTCCCCAACCAGATGCTGTCCTGTGAAGGGTGCAAGTTTCCCATGGGTTTTTGTCACATTTGCCTTGATATGCCAAGCCCTTGGATATGTATCTTTAGGCAACTGAATTCCACCATTCTGAGTTTAAAACTGTCTAAGCAAACATCTGCTTGGAAGTAAAGATATTCTGAATGATTCCTCCTCTTCCTTGGAGGCCCAAGGCACCACAGACATGCAGATGCGGTAGGTTACAGATGACTACAGGCAGCTTAGGAGACAAAGAAGTGATCAGTGAAACTGGAGACTGCACAATGAAATGGATGTAGGTTCTGTTTCAGCTCCAGCCATGCCTTAGTTCAAGCACCCCATCTGCCTAGCAATCATATCCCCTGTGAACTATAGAATTACTGATACTTTTGTAGAACTAGAGTGSCAAACGACGCAGCACCAACCGTGGTCCTGTTGTGCAAGGTATGTAAAGATCATACAACGATGGACAGCCTCTGCCTCAGCCTTTTGACTCTCCTGGTGGAACAGGGATGAACAAAGGGAGGAAGGCTTAGAAGCAGAAATATTTAGGTACTTTATTTAGGTCCCATTGAAATCAATAGACATGTTTCAGTACTTTGGTGACTTGGATCTCCTGGTTTTTATTATAGATCTCACTCTCAGCCATTACCTGTAGATGTATGGCAAGCATCTGAATTTTAACTGCACTTAACCAATCCGAATCAGCTGTGTGATGTAGTTGAATTTGGCTTGGAACCAGTGCCCATGRTGTTGGTGTCCATCCATCAAATTTACAGGGCCTGCTGAACAGTTAGGATGTTGTCCCTCTAGAACCTGCCTGTCCCTGTCAGGTATSAATGCAATGTAAAAAAGTAGTAAGGATGTAAATGGCTAAAAAAGATGAAATGTGGGAGACTTTAATGCTAAAAAATATCATACTGTAATTATGAATAAATGATACCTTCTTTCTCATGAGAGATGTTTTCTGTAAGTAGCTGGGGAAATTCTGGTGAGGTACTCCAGGCATCTCCTGCTCCAGGTGCTCTCTYGTCTTTCTGCTAGATGCATGTTATGGAGAATATGATGTTACATTACACACTTTACATTATTGACATAAACCAAGGGCAATATGTGATTTTTTTTAACTCTGGACCACTTGCCAGAGTGGGATCTACAGGACTCAAGGGGCTGGCACAATCTCCTTAATTAATATCCCTGTTCGCCCTGGGCCCAGTTACTCACTTGTCTCTCTCTTTCCAGCAYAGTGAAGGAACAACCACATGGGATATTTGTCATAAAACATCTGAAGATCATCCTCATATTTCCTAAATATGTTAATAATAAATCAAGCAYTAAGGATTGTAGGTAATTTCTTTGCAAGCTCCTGCATTACTCTCTCATCCCTGCTGCACACTGACAGTGCCACTTACCAGCAGCCTCAACTCGCTGGTGATTGTTGGTGGTGGTAGTTCCATGTGCCTAGCTTGTGTTCTTCACYGTGACCATAGCTACCCACAGGCAGAAAATTGTGTTCTCTATGATTTCTGTGTGCTCTGAGAAGCAGTTCTGTGTCACATGGGCCTCTCTGGCAGAACGGCCCACACCAAGTATTCTCTCAATGCTGAAAAAAAMCCATAAAATTCTCCTGCAGGAAATCCCATGCTCCTTTGGCTTGAATGTTTAGCAGCTATTCAGGGTTTTTCTGTGTCATGTTTCTTTTGGGAGGAGGAGCTGATAGAGTCATGCAGAGTCTTTGTGCAATCTGATTTATTTGCCAGAAATGTGAGCCAGGTCTCCTTGCTTCACAAAAAACCTTAAAAATACAAGCAAGCAGGAGGTGGTTTCCTCACTGAGAAATCCAAATGTGCCAGAAGCTTTTTGCCTGATTTTTTCAAAATTCAGTATTTTGCACCTCTGGCTGTTTTCTGGCCTTCTCTCTCACAGCCCTCTGCTTCCAGAGTCATGGTTGGTCCAACAGAAATCCTTTCATCCTGTAGCTTATCTGCTCTCAGCCACTGCTGTAGTGATTGGTACCTTTGGCAGGGACTTCAGTTGTCTCAGTTACCTCTGCTCCAAGGAAYATTTTGTGTTCCTTCCATTAAGTCTCAGAGCTCTTTCCAGAAGATACACCTTTGTCACTGCAAAAGTGATTGAAGGGTAGTCTTATGGCATATGTTAGAAAGGARCCAAATTTGATCATTACAGTTTCTTTAGGTCTTGGAATATACGAATACGTCCCTCAGGTTGTTAGTTTGATGGGAGCTTCAAAATCTTGCAGACAACCAGTGAAGTCAAGGAAGCAAATTCCGTTTCCAGGAGATTGGATCAAGCTCCAGGGGCTTTTTGTTTTGTTTTATTTTTAACTAAAAAATTATCCTGTATTGTGAACTATGGTTTGTCTGGTCTTTTCTRTAAATATTCAGAATCATCACTGGTCACACAGGCTATGCTATGAGGCTTAAGAATATGACTGGATACATGACTTCCATAGGTCATTCTTTTCTCTCTCTGTGCTCCTGACTTTCACTATTTCTTTGTGTCCGGTGTGACACCTGTATCTGGTGTTGCAGTACCTTTACAGAATCAGACAAAAATTCAGATTGAAAGAGATATTTGGAGCTCCAGACTCTGACTGACTGCCTGGCTGACTGACTGACTGTGTTAAGAGCATGGCAGCTCAGGCAGCTTCCTCAGGGCCCTGTTCAGCTTACTTTTCAGCATCTCCAAGATGGATACAGGGTTTTACAGGAAGCTATGGCTGAGCTGTCCTCTGCATCCCTTTCTTTCAGATAAGCAGTTCCCTTTTCCTGCAACCCACCCATTGTGCTCACCCTGTTGTGGCTGGACCTGTGAACTGGGTGAGACCCTATCAGCACCCTGTGGAGAGTTCCTGTCTCCTTTGGGTGAGCAGTCCTAACCAATGCTCACTGTAGTTCTTAAAATTCTCACCTCCATTGCTGCACTAGTACACATTTGGTGAAGGGGGGGGTTGAATCTGCCTCTTCTGCCTATGCAAACTCAAAAGTCTGAATGTGAAATCTCTCTATTTCCCATTTGAGGAAATCAAAACAGATCCCAATCTTCTTGTGGAATCCTCAGCCATTAACATGGTCCCAGCTGGAGAAGAATTCATTTTTTCACACTGCACTGGTGCAGTGCTGTGTTTTGGGTTCAGCAGGATAATGTTGACAACACACTGATGTTTTGGTTGTTGCTAAGTAATGCTTACCCTGGGTCAAGGACTTTTCAGTGTCTCATGCTCTGCCTCTGAGGAAGTGCACGAGAAGATGGGAGGGAGCATGACTGGGACTGCTGACCTGAGCTAGCCAAAGGGATATTCCATGGAACATCATGCCTGATATAGAAACTGAGGAGAGTTGGTCAAGGGGCTGACCACTGAGGGGGACAGTGATGAGCTCTTGTGCTGTGCACCACTTATTTCTTTTGCAAGTGATGAGCTCTTGTACTGTACATCACTTATTTCTTTTGCATTTTATTCCCTTTCTCTCTCCTTTTCCTTACAATATTATTATTAKTAGTAGTAGTAGTGGTAGTAGTATATTTCAATTCTTACACTGTTCTTATCTCAACTGATGGGTTTTACCTTTTTTTTTTAATTTCCTCATCCCAGCAGGGTGAGGCAGAGGGGAGTGAGTGAGTGAGTGAGTGAGTGAGTGAGTGAGTGAGTGCTCTGTGGTACATAGTTGCTGGATGGAGTTAAATCACAGCAGTAGAGAACAAAATCTTGCAGATGGACAGGCAGAGCAGCCTTGCTCGTGGTTTAATAAGGCCAGGTGCCGGGTCTTGCATTGAGTCACAACAAACCCATGGAGCTCTACAGGTCTGGGGGWGACTGGTTCAAGAGCTGTTTGGCAGAAGGGGCCTGGGTGGTGCTGGTTGTTGGTAGCTGGACATGAGCCAGCATGTGCCCAGGTGGACAAGAAGGCCAAATCATCTYGTCCTGTACCAGGAATAGTGTGACCAGCTGAACCAGGGTGGTGATTGTCCTCCTTTACTTGGTACTGGAGAGGCTGTGCCTGGAGTGCTGTCTTCAGTTCTGGAGCMTTCACTTCAAAAAGGACTTTGAGGTGCCAGAGCACATCCAGTGAAGGGCAACAAGTCTCACAAAAATACTAGAAAACTTGAGGAACAACTGAAGGAGCTACATGTGTTCAGTCTTGAGAAGAGGAGGCTCGGGGGGGACCCGGTCACACTCCACAGCTGCCTGAAAGGAGGGGGTAGTGAGGTGGGACCAGTCTCTCCTACTGTGCCTGCAGGGAGAGGACAAGAGGAGATGGCCTTAAGCTGAGGTAGGGCTGATACAGATTAGATATTAGAAAAAGCATTTTCATTTTTAGGGTGGCCAGGCTCTGGAGTAGGTTGCCCAGGGAGGTGGTGGAATGACACTATGGAGGTGTTTAAGAGGCGTCTGGAGGTCGGTGATTTGGTTTAGGGGTTACAGTGGCCGTGCTGGGTGGACAGTTGGATTGGGTGATCTTGAAGATCTCTTCCAACCTTGACTTTCTATGATTCTGTGTCCTGCTCTGGGCAGTCTGCACAGAGCTGTCCCTCAGGGAGCTGCAGAGGAGCAGTAGCAGCCTGGCAGAGCTGGTGAGACTCTTGAAAACCAGGTACAAATGTCATGAACGTGAGCTGCAGAGCCCCACCAATAACTCTGAATTGAGGAACAGCACTACAAACACAGGACACACAGTGGTAAGTAGCCAGGTGGAGTGAACACCCCAAGGCCTCTCCAGGAGGCCACATCCCTGAGGCAGTTTAGGAGAGCCACTTGGGCTGGCTGGTGTGGGGGAAAGGGCCTCTTTTCGTAGGTTTAGTCACTGGTGCTGGTCAGAGCTGCAGCCTGGCAGCCTCATTCTTCTCTACAGCAGTTCCTAAGCTGTGCCCCTGCAGCTCTCACCAAGCTGGGGATCCTTCCCCACATGGGCGTGGCTTTTTTGGGTTTTGTGGTGCAGGGAGAGAAGCACAGCCTGTGCCAATGGAATGTGGAAGTCAGAGTAAGAGATGTGATTTGCAAGTCTTGGGCAGAAGATTTGGTCAGGTAGGGACAATTCCTCATCTCAGAAAAATTTGTGAGATTTTTGACATGTTTTTCCTCACCCTGTGTCATAATGCAAAGACATTCTGACTACTTCTTTGTTACAAAGGAATGAGCAAAATAGTAGTTTTTGACAATCTCTATGCTTTGTTTAAATGCCTTCGGGATATATTGTTTTTATCTGACTGTTATTTTTCTAACTATCTTCCATTATAAGTTTTGCAAAAATCATTTGCAGCTGGAAACTCGGCTTAAAATTTGACTGTGGAAAATAAAATCAGGTTTTATTTTTAATGAATAAAAAAGTTCAAGTAATTAAAAAAATATAATGGTCTCCTCCCCAAATGGTTTTGACAATTTGTCAATTTTCATTGCAAAGTGTTTTATATAGGAGGTTCCAAGCAGACTGGATACTCTTTTATTTTACCTTATTCCCCTTAGGACCTCTCCCATGATGCAGAAATGATTGTGCCTATTTTCCAGAAGATGTTAAAACACCTATGGAAGTCCTTTGGAAAAGGGAAAATAACTATCTGCGCTTTGTGAGCTGGAAAATATAACTGATAACAAGTATAGAAAATTAGCTCTTAGAAAACACAAATGCCATAAAAATATCTGTTCCACTTAAGGACAAAAAATTATTTCCTGTTTCAGAATTAGAGGAACTCAAATAAAAGGCAAGCAAAATATAAACATTTGCAACACTTTCTGCCTCCCTAAATATATTTATTTTAAAATCAAAAGCTAACCAAGGCGTTTTTGAGATACCACAAACAAGAACACCTCAACAGTCCAAGATTTAGTGAAAGCAAAAAAAACTCCTTTTTTTCAGGATCTTTTMTGACTAATGTCCTATGTAATAAATCTCATCTTAAATTTTATTAAGTAAATAATTTATTTAAAAGACAACTGCACTTGTATACATTCAGTAGGATCAACACCACTTCTGGCCAGCTTATGTGCTCAGAGCTCCAGCTCCAGCATTTAGTGAAAAACTCAACCCTTTAGTGTTCTGCTACCACAAAAAATAGGCAATGCTGCCTGGGTACTGAGGCAGAGCTGGCAAAATTCAGAGTACTCACAACCAGGACAAGACCTTTGAAGGAATTCAGCTACCTGAAGCTCTTACTGGGAGAACCTGGATATAATTTCAAAC